>JAJHZJ010000797.1:3882500-4059828 GCA_023548195.1 Bettongia penicillata ogilbyi
CAGAATTCATACATCTGCCTCATTCAGAGATATAAATTTTCCCCTAATAACTGCTTTGACTGCATCTCATAAATTTTGGCATTTTTTTATTATTGTCATTCTCTTTCATGAAATTATTGATTATTTCTATGACTTGTTTGACTTACTCATTCTTTAGGATTACATTATTTAGTTTCTAATTATTTTAAAATCTATCTTTCCATGTAATTTTATTATAATTATTTTATTGCATCATGATCTGAAAAGAATACACTTATTGTTTCTGTTTTTCTTCATTTTTTTGTGAAGGTTTTATGCACTAGTCTATGGTAAATGTTTGTGTAGGTGCCATATTCCACTGAGAAAAGAGGGATATTCCATTTTATCCCTATTCAATTTTCTCCAGAGTTCTATCATATTTAACTTTTTAAACATTCTATTGAGATCCATATTTCTTGTTTCTTTTGTGGTTAAATTTATCTAGTTCTGAGAGAGGGAGGTTGAGGCTGCAGTTCTCCACCAGTATAATTTTACTATTGCCTCCTGTAAAATTAAACGCTCCTTTAAAAATTTTTGTATGCCATACTATTTGGTATATATGTATGTATATATATATATATATATATACATATATATATATATATATATATACATGTATATACATATACTTATATATAATTGATATTACTTCATTTTCTATGGCACTTTTTAGCAAGATATTGTTTCCCTCCTTTTCTCTTTTAATTAGATCTATTTTTACCTCTGCTTTATCAGAGATCATGATTGCTACCCCTGTTTTTTTTCTTCACTTCAGCATCATATATTCTGCTCCAGTCTTTTGCCTTTTATTCTCTGTGTCTCTCTGCTTCATCTAAACAAAATATTGCAACACTCTTTTTTTTAATCTATTCTTCATTCACTTCCATTTTATGGGAGAGTTCATCCCATTCATAATCACAATTATGATTGCTAACTGTGTATTTCCCTACATCCTATTTCCCCCTTGTTTATATTTCTCCCTATCTCTCTCTGTATTTCTTACTCTCTCTGTATTTCTTAATCTCTCTGCTCTTGCTCTCTGTCTCTCTGTCTCTGTCTGTCTGTCTCTGTCTCTCTTTCTCTCTCTCTTTCCCCTTTCACTGTGTCTCTTTCCACTGGTATTTTACTTCTGACCGTCACCTCCCTCAATCTGCCCTCTCTTCTATCTGCCCACCCCCACCCTTTCCCCTTCCCCTCTTCTATGGTAAGATGGATTTCTATATCCAGTTGAGTGTGTATGCTATTCCCTTTTTGAGCCAAATCTGATGAGAGTAAGGTGCAAACAATTCTCACCTTCCCATTCTTCCTCTCTACTGTAATAGGTCCTTTGTTGCTCTTCATGTGATAAAATTTAACCCATTCTGCCTCCCTCATTCCTCTACTCTCAGCACAATTATTTTTTCCACCATTTATTTTTCATACGAGCACATCAGTCAATTTATGCCCACATTCTCTCTGTATATGTCTGCTAACTGCCCTAAATAGAGACACAATTCTTAGAAGTTATAAGTATCATCTTCCCATGTAGGGATGTAAACAGTTTAACCTTATGGAATATGCTTTTTTTGCTTTTTTCTTTCCTCTTTACCTTTTTATGCTTTTCTTGTGTCTTGTATTTAAAGACTGAATTTTCTATTCAGCTCCAGTCTTTTCATCAGGAATATTTTAAAGTCCCCTATTTCATTGAATGTCCATTTTCCCCAAAAGATTCTGCTCAATTTTGATTCCTTGGTTGTAATCTAAACTCCTTTGTCTTCTGAAATATCATATTCCAAATCTTCCAATACTTTAAGGTTGAAGCTGTTAAGTGCAGTGTAATTCTAACTGTGACTCCTTCATATTTGAATTGTTTCTTTCTGGCTGATTACAGCATTTTCCCTTTGACCTGATAGTTCTGGAATTTGACTACTACAATCCTGCAGTTTTCATTTCAGGATCTCATTCAGGAGGTGATTGGTGAATTCTTTCAATTACTATTTTACCCTCTAGTTTTTGGACATCAGGGAAGATTTCTTTAATAATTTCTTGAAAGATGCTAGCAGTACAGGCTCTTTTTTTATCAAAATTTTCTGGCAGTCCAATAGTCATTAAGTTATATTTCCTGTATCTATTTCTTCAAGTCAGTTGTTTTTTTCACTGACGTACTTTATATATTTCTTCTATCATTTTCATTCTGTTTGATTCTGGATGTCTCATAGAGTCATTAGTTTCCATTTACCCAATTTTAATTTTCAAGGAATTATCTTCTTCAGTTATCTTTCCCATTTTACCCACTCTGCTTTTTAAGAAGCTGTTTTCTTCAGTAGATTTTTCCCCTGATTTGATCAGTTCTATTTTTTAAGGAGTTGTTTTCTTCAATCATGTGCTTCCTTTTACAATCTGTTGAATTTTTTTCCCTGATTCTGTTGCATCACCCTCATTTCTTTTCCCATTTTTTTCTTCTCTCATTTGATTTTTAAAATCCTTTTTGAGCTCTTCCAAGTGGAGTTTTCAGACTTGAGACTAATTCATCTTCTTTTTGGGGGTTTCACTTGTAGACATTTTGATGTTGTTCTCTTCTGTGTTTATGTTTTGATCTTCCCTGTCACAATAGTTGCTTTCTATGGCCAAGGTGTTTCCTGTTTCTGGTTTTGCTCATTTTCTAGTCTATTTCATGACTTAAAGCTCAGCTCTGATTGTACTGGGTGAATTTTCAAAGCTCCTTGAACTTGGGGAAAGGGGCCTGATCATTGATTTTCTGTTCTGGGGCCTCCCAGGTTGACTGCTGTCCACTGCACTAGCAGCCTAATCATGCCTATTATGCCCTGGATTCCTGGGCTGGCAGTTTCCCTTCTGCACTGGGGCTGGAGGTCTCACAGCTGGCCTGCTCTGCCACTGGCCTGAGACAGAACTGTAGGGTCTCAGGTGCTGATCTGTGCTGTAGTTAAGACATTCACACTGGCTTGCCCAGAAACCATCTGCACTGAGCTGTGTTCCCCTTTTACTCAAGTGAGAGCGACCCTTCCTAAAGTCCTTCTGACTTATCTTGTGGTACAAAATTGTTTCACTCCATCTTTTGGAGGCTCTGTCACTCCAGAATTCATTTAGAAACTTGATTTGATGTTGTTTCCAAGGAAACTTGGAGAGATCAGGGAACTTCTGGACTTCTCTCCACCATCTTGGCTCTGTCCCCTCTCCCTTTCTATAAGACACCTCAAGAGGAATTACCTTATAGTGGAAAATGCTAAACTTAAAGAAAGGAAAGAAAATCAACCAAACAAAAAAATCCTGCATCCTTTCCCCAACACTTATGAGTTATACATCTCTACTTTGCATCTGCTATTTTGCCTGCTTTCAGTTCCACTCAACAAAATGCCTCCACCCAGGTCCCCCCACTCATCTTCGACTCATCCCTTTCCTGCCTCCTTCTTTTTGGGGCAATTGGCTCCATTCATTAGATTGTGAGTTTCTTGTGGGCAAGGCTTATGTTTCTTTTTATTAATTCTATCCCCAGAACTTAGCACAGTGCATGGCACGTGGTAGACACTTAACAAATGTTTATTAGATTGGATTGCTTATGAGTATGATCAAATCATTTCACCTCTAAGACTCCGCTTTCTCACATGTAAAATGGAGAAATCTCTAAATTACATCATTGTTTTGTTTTGTTTTAGATGAGGGTGATATTAGATTAAAAGGGTGATATTAGATTAATTAGGATTAAAACACAATAAAAATATCAGAACCATTTAAAGTTAAATTCCTTTATAGGAATACAATGATTATACAACCTATCTCTTTTTTCCCCCATCTTGTTATAAACAGAATAAACAGAAATATTGTCATTGTTACTAAAAAAAAAATTAAATTTTTTTCTGAATCCAAAATATTTTTTAAACTTGAGACAATACAAAGTGGTTTTGGTTTCTTTCCACTGCATGTTCTTCCTCACTTTACCCCTGAAGTTACAATTTCATTGACTAGGAAACAGTGGTAGGACAGAATACCAGTGACCATGTTTTCATTATCATTGTTTTTGGTCAACATTTTGGTATGAGTTTGGAGTTTGAAATAAAAACAAATCCATTTAACAATGGAAAAAAATTCCAAAAAGAAAAAGAAAACAAAAATCTTAATGGAATAATCCAGATGTGATAAAACCATTATTTTACCTATTTTGAAATAGCATTTTGAATAGGCATATGGTGTTTAATTTTTTTTTTTAGAAAAGAATCAAAGTACTTTCGATGTAGTTCTCCTGAAAAAAGAAATCTTAACAGTAAAAGATTAGTAGTAATGTTTCAAAGAAATTCCTTTTGGTAAATGAGATAGTACCTCTTTCAATTTCTCACCGATATTTGACTTTATGTGTCAATGTTCCATTCACTTTGAATAAAATTCCTTTGATATTAGCAGACAAAATTGTTATTGCTTGGAATGGAAAATTTACCAGCATTCATCCAATTTTCTGGATATAAACCTCTCAAGACTTAAATAGTCTGGTGTTCAAATGACAGACACACAAAGAATTGCAATATTAGAAATGTCATCTGAGCAGCACTGACAGCTGATCATTGAGAGAAGGCCTGTACAGTATATGCCCTATGGGATTCTTGCAGCCCAGCAAAGGATTTTGGGTGGCCCATGAAAAATGTCGGGTTGCTTCTACATAGGCTCCTCTTTGTCACATGAGCTGCAACAACAAACCACCATTAGCCTGTCTGTAGTCTAACCTATCATATGACCCATAGCAACTATCCTCAGTTTGTCTCTATCTGCAGCTGAAGAAATTTACAAAATGGTGCAGGTATGATATAGAGTCAACCTGAAAATACCTCCTTATGACATTATACTACTTCAAGAGATAGCACATTTCACTTTGGGTTAACTCTAAACATTAATACTTTTTTTCTCCTTCATGTCAAGCTTAAACATAGTTTCTATAACTTCAACTCATTTCTCCAATTCTATCAAAAAGGGGCTAACTTCAGAATATGAGAATCTCTTATATATTTGAAGAAACCTATTAACATAACCCGTTAAGTGTTCTCTTTCTTTGAATAAACACTTTTTTCAACTGCATGTGAAGTGGCATGGTATGTACTCCTTTTATTATTCCGAACCATCTCCTCCACTTTGTTGGTTGGCTATGTCCTAACCTTTTTTAACCTGTCTGTTAATATAATTCATACATTCATGATATCATGATAATGAAGTATTAAAGTAAGTTTTATAATTTCTATATGTGCCAAAATTTTCAGCTTTGCATAGATGTTGGAACTTTTATTGTTTAGTAAAAAGGATAGATGCTGAAGTAATGAGTAAAGAAAAATTTCCTTTCTTAATTGACATTTTATTTTAGTTATATGCTATTAGAGCTCCTTTCAAAGATCTTCTCTCTTCATCTTACAGACCTAAACAGTTTTCTTTTAAAGTAGCAGTAAGAAGCACATTATGTTTTTTTCCCACTCCTTTATCTTTCACATTAGGATTTCAGTTCCTTAAGTCATTCATTTCAGGAGATGGTAGGGATATATCAAGAGTTCTTCTGTAATGAGGGCAATTCTTCTGAGCAATGAGTCCAATCTTTATGAACACATATAGGATGCTTAAAAGATGAAATAACCACATAGGTTGTAAAGCATAGACATTCTGTAGCTAGTTCCAGTCTTCTAACCAAGTAAGATACAGAAAATATTTGAGTTAGAGATAATGTAAGAGCAGAAGTCCTGAGTCTTCTTCTTATGAAATCAACATTTGTACTTTCATTTTTGCTTATTTTAACTAGATTGAAAATGGTTATGATCTCATAAACTTCAAAAAGTCAGGAGAGTGGGCTATGAGAAAGTACTTTTGGAGAATCTTTGCTGGTCAGCCAGTCTATAATTAACACCCTGAGGAAAATTATTCAGGATCTAGGACAATGGTAGCTAAGATACAGAATCATTCATGAAATTAACTATATTTTCACAGACAGGAAAATACTAATACTACAATGTGGTAGTCACTTCTAAATCAGTTCTCTGTATGCAATTAAGTCCTTGACTTTTTTTTTATAAATGGAAGTTAAAATTACTATGAAACTAAAGAATTTTTTAAAAGGATGCAGCATACAGCTAAAACTATAAATCTTGACCCTTTCAAACAAGTTACTTAATAATGACAAAAATGGTGAAAACATCGAAGGACCTAGACATACTGTATAATATCTTCATAGAGAAGTTTGACCAAGTGATCTGTTTGTAAATACTGATTTCTTGGTTGAATAGAAAGACATGGCAAGTCTAAGCAATGCTGATTTAGTGTAATTCACTTGCAAAATATTACAGAAAAGGATAAAGGAAGATTGTGAGTAGTGTGATAAATGAATGAATATATGAATGAAAAAGAATTTATTAAGCACTTCTTATGTACCAAACACTGTACTGAATACTGGTAATATAAACATATCAAGTCTTTCACTTGAGGTACTCACATTCTAATTGGGGAAAATATCATTAAAAAAGGTTTAGCTTCATTACAAATAGCAATTCCCAGAAGGCCCCAAGATACATCTGTGGTGTGGATAGTTAAGGCCCAGAATTCTTGAGTTACATAATTAAGATGATAATATCAGAGGTTTGTGGGGAATAGTCAGTGCAAAGGTTAAGGCCTAGGGCTTTGACATTCCATCAAAAGAAAGGGAGTAATTGACTGCCTTTTCATTCAAGCACCATGAGCAGTTGAACAGCCAAACAGTCCAGGAAAGAGAGAAGTAAAGAGGATATGACCTCCACTGCAATCCAGAGGGAGATACTTAGTAAAGAAACTCTGAAGACATAAAGGGTAAAAATTCCAATGAAAAGGAGAAAGAGACAATTTGTCTTACGAACAGAGAAATTACCATCCAACTTAGATTTTAAAAGACAATGTAAGTTAAACGTAAAAGCAAGATCAAATATGAGAGAGACATGATTCAATGAAAATAACATCAGACATGTTAAAACTCACTTTTCTCTTCTCTTTCTACAAAAGAGAGTGGCCTCTACACTAAAATGACAAAGGAAAAATGACTATCAGGGATCACTATCCAAGATAAGCAACAAAATAGTAATGGAGAAATGAATGTTCTCAATGAATTCAAGTCACCAAGCCCAGATGAACTCTATCCTCTGGTCCTAAAGGAAACAAAAGATGTGATTGATAAGTCATAATTAAATGATAAATGAAAAAGATGAAAATGGGAGAGATACCAAAGAGCTAAAGAAAGATATATGGTTTTCCATTTTTTTTAAAAAAAGTGAAGTTTGAGTTTAATTGGTAAACGTCTAGAAAGAGAAAGATGACTACCGAGAATCAGTGTGCCTTGATCAAGAATAACCTTATTTCCATTTTTATAGGATTATTAAATTAGTAGGTAAGGGGAATGTTGCGGATAAAATTTGCCTCCTTTTTATCAATATTTTTGATAAAGCTTCTCACACAATTCTTGGATGTAAGATGGAGAGGCATAGATTAGATGTTAATATATTTAATGGCTATATAAATGGTTGGATGCTCTGCCCTAAAGAATGGTTAATAGTTCATTGTTAACATAGGAAGAGGCCACCAGAGTATATCAGTGTCTATGTAGTGGTTGATTAACCTACAGACTTGTGCTTGATTCTAGGTTATTTAACATTATGTCAGTGATGTGGATAAAATTAGAGATGGCATACTTATCAAATTTAGAGATGACAAAAATATGGGAAAGATAACTAACACAATTGATGTGTTATACAAAACTATATCTTGACAAACTAGAGCATTGGCATTCATCCAATACTATAAATGTTAAGAAGGGTAAATACAAAATTTAGTTGCACAAAATAAACCACAATTAAAATTAGGGGCTAGAAAGCAGATATTCTGGGGGAAAAATAACTTAGATTTTCAATGAACTGAGAGCTCAATATTAAAAAGCAGTGTAATATTACAGGCAAAAAAAAAAGTTATTGTAATCTGAAATGGAATTAAGGGAGATTTCAGAAATAAGGACATGATAGGTACTATAATTTATCCTATTTTTTCCACATCTTCAGGATTATTTTTGTTTCTGGATGCTGTGGTTTAAGCAAGGCCTCGATTAGGTGGACAATGTCCAGAGAATGACAACAAAGATGATGAAGGTCCTAGAGTCAATGTTACATGAGAATTAGTTGAATTCACTGCGAGTATTTACTCTGGAGAAGAGTAAATAGTTTTCTTCAAGTGTATGGAGGACTAACATGTGTAGGAAGGATTACACTTATTCTATTTGACTCAAGAGAAAAGAAACAGAAGTAATGAGTGCAAGAAGGAGAGATTTACTTGAGTTTGATGTCAGGTAAGTTTCCTAACACTTTTACTTTCCAAAAGTAAAATGATAAAACCTAAGAGATAGATCTCTTCAAACACAGGCTAGAGGACCCTTTGTTTCGGCATAGTATAGTGGAGATTCTTTTTGTTTATGAGTTTGGACTAGAAAATTCCAACTCTTAAGTTCTATGATTGTGTTGATTCTGTACAATTGGACTACCTAAAAGAGGTTGGTTTGGCTTGATAATGAACTCTTTAATGAATTGTATATTAAAAAGACATAAACATGACATATGACAAGCAAGACAAAAGATAAGATCTTTTTTTATCATGATCCTGAACTCTCAGTCCTCTCAAAAAAAAAAAGTTTGTGGCAGAGAGAAAGCAGTTCATCTGTCTTTGTGGTTGGACTACAATACCAATAAACCTAAACAAGGTTAAAATTTGATGAACTCCTAGCAGAGAAAGTCAATAATTAATTTCCCAATGCATGCTAACACAATCCTCCTTCCTCATGTCCCACCATGTTCTAGAAAGCATTACAAAGCATTTCATGGGCTTACAAATTACACATCCTGACACATTCCACACCCAGTGTTGTGGATATCTAAAATCTAAGTGGCAGAAAATTACTCAGGCTGCAGTCACCTCTTGATGACTTACATCTATGCTGTAGGAACTCAGCCTGATTGGAGTAACTGAGAACACAGGTCATGATACATGCACTTGTAGATTTAAATTCCACAAGTTTCCCTGCTCCCTCTTTTATTGTAATGGAATAAAATCTCCAAACCCCAGAAATTTTCTCAGGATATGGAAATCATTTGACCAGAGAACTGAGGAATTGGAGAAAGTGGGTCAGGACCCACATGAATACAATTGGTGGCAGTCCAGCAAAGTTATGGGACAGAGCTCAGCATTCAGATAAGGCCAGTTCTGCCCCACTGAAGTCACTGGGTCCAGAGATATAGGCTAGTTAACAATACATTACCCAGTATGAAGGGAGGCTATGACGCTTTGAGATAAAGACACAATCATCAGAAGATAAAAGTCAAGAAGTAAATTACTTTGGGAAAAAAAAAGTAGGGAAAAAGACTGAAATTAACAAAAATATCAGTAGGAAAACTATCAAAGATTTTGAGCATGAGCACATAAACCAATAGGTAAAAGCATTAGAAAGAGTTTTGGCCTTCATACTTAGTAAAAGAGTTCAGGCATCTATTGATAAATATTGCAAGACAAAGCAAAATGATTCAACTGCTATTGAGATAGAGAACTCTGCAAATATATTTTAAAATTTATTTTTAAATTTTCAGTTCCAAATTGTCTCACTTCTTTCAGCCAATCTCCCACCCATTGAGATAGCAAGCAATATGATGGTCAATACATGTGAAGTCATTGCAAGACATATTTCCATATTTACCATGTTGTATAAAAAGCAAAAAAAAAGTGGAAAAATAGATTTAAATCTCTTCTCAGAATTCATCAGTTGTCTCTCTGGAAGTAGATAGTATTTTTCAACATGAACCCTTTGGAATTGTCAAGGATCATTGTGTTCATTAGAATATTTAAGACTTTCACAATTGAACATCCATACAATATAATTGTTACTGTGAACAATGTATTCCTGGTTCTGCTTACTTTGCTTTGTATCTGTTCATTTAAAGGTCTCTTAATACATCTTAGGTGTTTCTGGAACCATCTCTTTCAATATTTCTTATAACACATCATAATTATATACCACTGCTTGTTCAGACATTTTCCAGTTGATGGTTATCCCCTCAATTTCCAATTCTTTGACAGGACAAAAAGAGTTGCTAAAAATATTTTAATTCATATAAGTCCTTTCTCTTTGATCTCTTTGGAATACAGACCTGGTAATGATATTGCTGGGTCAAAGAGCATGCATAGTTTTATAACTCTTTGGGTATAGTTCCAAAATGTTCTCCATAATTGTTCGACCTAGTTCACAACTCCTCCAGCAGTTCACTTCAATAGTGCAATAGGGTTCTTTTTTGGGCATGGCTTTAAATAAGTAAATCAATTTAATTAGCATTATAATTTTATTATTTTGACTCAGTTTACATTGTTTCAATCTATCTTTATTTTTGTGAGGTGTATTATATTTCTGTTCATGCAGTTTCTGTCTGAGACTCAGTGGATAGGCTTCCAAGTATTTTGTACCATCTAATGCTATTTTAAAAGAATCGCTCTTTCTCTCTCTTCTTGCTGGGTTCTGTGGGAAATACATGGAAATACTGATATGATTTTATTTTCTCCTGAAATTTTGTGAAAGTTGTTCATTGTTTTGACTAATTTTCTTAGTTTATCCTCTCATGTTGTCTAAGCATGCCAACATATCACAAAGACTGATATTTTTTTCCTCATTGCCTATTTTTATTCCTTCAGTTTCTTTTTTTTTTTTGGTGATTACCATAGCTAACATTTCTAGTTCAATATTGAATAATAAAAGTGATAATGGATATCCTTGCTTCATTCCTGACATTATTGAGAAAGCTTCTAGTTTATCCCCATTACAGATACTTCTAGCTGATGGTTTTAGATAGATACCACTTATCATTAAAAAACCCTCCATTTATTACTTTCCTTCTAGTTTTGTTTTTTTTTAATGGGAATCAGTGTTGTATTTCATTAAAAGCTTTTGGGGGACATCTATTAAGATAATAGTATGATTATATTGGTTTGTTATTGATATGGTCATTATGCTTATACTTTACCAAATAGTCAACCAGTCTTGCATTCCTAGTATAAATCCCACGTTGTCATAGTGTACAATCTTTGTGACACATTGTAATCGCCTTGCTCTTATTTAAGATTTTTGCAACAATATCTATTATGGAAATTAGCTTAAAATTTTCTTCCTATTATTTTCCTTTCCCTGGCTTATGTAGCAAAACCATATTTGTGTCATAGAAGAAATTTGGTAGGACTCTTTTATCTATTTTTTTCCAAATAGTTATATAGTATGAGAATTAATTGTTCTTTACATATTTGTTAAAATTTGATTGTAAATCCATTTGGTCCCTGTTTATTAGCAAGCTCAGCTATGACTTGTTCAATTATTTTTTGTAGCACATAGTTATTTAAGAATTATATTTCCTTTTCCGTTAATATGGGGCAATTTACATTTTTGTAAAATTCATCTATTTCACTAATATTGTAAATAGTATTGTCATATAATTGGTCAAAATTGGTCCAAATCATTGCTTTAATTTCAATTTCATTAATGATTCAGTCATCCTTTTTTTTAACATCGGTAACTTGGTTTTCTTCTTTTTAAAATAAATTTAACCAATAATCTATTGCATTTTTAAACTTATCTTGCTAAATATTTTCTACATACATTTTAATCTGGTAATGGTCACACTCAGGAGCATTGGGGCAGCAATGCCTCTCACTCCACAGCTCTGTGTTTGACACCTCTTAGGTAGATATAGCAAATTTTAGATTTCACCAAACTGTTTGAAAAAAAAATCTCTGGTGGATATCCAGTTTGACTAGGTGAACTGAGAATTGATTTAATGACTAAGCCTGAACAGAAGATATTCCAAGAGAAGGGTCATAGGAATTCATCCTTGGCTTTGTGAAATTCACCATTTTCATCATATATTTCGATGAAATCATAGAAGGAACATTTGTCAAATTTACAAATAACAAAAAAAACTTGTTGGCATAGTGAATAAATGAAAAAGGATCCAAAAAAGAATTTTTCAAGATAGAACGATAGTTTGAATCTCATAAAATAAAACTTTAAAACACAATAGACAAGATTTAGCATCCTGCTATGCATTTTGCCCTAGTGATGAAAAGACAAATGGCATTTTTCATCAATGAGGTTTTGTTTTATAAAATGAAACATGTATACGTATAAGTAAATAAATAAATTTATAAATAGGAAGATCTGCACTATAATTCACACTCACAATCAACCTTAGTGCTACAGGTTTGGGGACAGAAAGTTCAATTTACTTCAAGTATGTGAAATATCTCACAAGTGAATATAACCTAAACTACATTCTTAAAGTTTCTAAAAATGAAAGGTAGGGTTTGCATTGTACCCTGCCTTGGTGAGATCACTGCATCATATCTAGAGTACCATATTGAGCTGTGTCTGCTATACTATAGGAAATACAATGACTAGCTATATTTCTATCAGGGTTGTAATCAAGGTAGAGGATTGAAGAATATAATGATAAGCCGAAAGAATGAAAATACTTTGCCCATGGCAGATTGGGGGCAGGCAAAGTGATAGCAGGACTGAACTACTTGAAGATCTGACACATGGAAGATAAATCAGTTGTTATTGTTTTTAGTTCTTAAAGAATAGAACTAAGAGGAATAGTAGGATATAAGAAAATCTTCAAAAAATGAGAACTGTCCAACAGAAGAAAGTGACTTAATTCAAGAATAAGTGGGTTTTTAATCACTACAGTGTCTTCAAACTGAAAAAAAAGGACCATTTGTCAGTGATATTGTAGGAAGGGTTACTGATCAATTAGAAATTGGACTGTGTATCTTAAGAGGTCATTTCTATCCCTTAGCTTTTGAAATTTCCTAATTTTCTAGCCATATTTTTATCTTTTTATTTTAATATATTAACTTTCTTCTTATCACAAGACTATCTGAAGGTTCCTGTTGCTGCCACAAATTTTTCCCATTTCCTCTTTTTTTAAGTTATTGGAATATAGAGGAACTATGATATTTTTGGACAATTATTGTATTGAGATTTAAAGGAGAATCTTTAAGGTCAAGTTCAGGACTCAGAATCTGAGAGTCAACATGCACAAATCACTGGT
This sequence comes from Bettongia penicillata ogilbyi, assembly GCA_023548195.1. Lineage (NCBI taxonomy): Eukaryota > Metazoa > Chordata > Mammalia > Diprotodontia > Potoroidae > Bettongia > Bettongia penicillata. Next base: position 3,895,631 of record JAJHZJ010000797.1, read on the forward strand.
TGGTAAAGGGAATTTTGGAAGAAATTTAATATTTGCGAGTACTTTTAGTTCAGATGAATACATGAGATCAAGTATTCTATGACTATAGAGCAAACATAAAGCTAAACAAATCTGAGAGAGAAAAAACCAGCAAATCATTAAAGAAATCCCAAATTAAGGTAGCTACTTTGATACCAAACTAATTTTTTAGCTTCAGATGGCAAGAAATGGAAGGACTAGACTATTTGATTATAATTTCATTTCCAATATAGGTTCATATGATTTTTAATGCCAAAGTTGCAACTAGAGGCCCTGGATATGCCAAAACCCAGTGGTTTTTCCATATAAAATAACTTTCTTTTAATACAAAATAACATCACTTCCAGGAATGCATTCTCATAGTTAATCACTGAGACTGTATAAAAATACATGAATTTATTACATGCTGTGATTTAATAATAATAAACGTAAAGCTTCATACTTAGGTTCATAAAGTTGACTTCATAAGTAAAATATGGGAGAAGTGTAGGGAAGTGACTGTTTCATTGTTTTGTCTACCCATGCCAGATAATACCTAGAATGCTTTTTCTTCAATTCTGGACATTAGGGAGAACACTGACAATTTTTTCATGGTGGGACTGGGATGAGGCACTAGGATGTTGAAGGATATTAGAATTAATGACATATTAGGACATACTGAAGAATATGGGCATATTTAGCATGGATAAAAGAATAGTCAAGGACAAAATTGTCTCCCAGGATGCTTGGGAATTTCTTGGAAAGAGGGAATAGATTTGATCTGCTTGGCTGCAAGGATCAGAACCAGGAAGAATGGAAATTATGATAAAAGTTTAGATTTAATATAAAGAAAATTTATTTAAAACTGTAGATATCCAAAAAATGGGATAGGCTGATGCACTAGATAATCTTCAAGCAAAGACTGAATGACCACTTGTGTACAGTGTTGTAGATGGTTTTCTTAGGTGTTAAAATCTCTTTACCAGCTTTTTCCTTTATTTTAGAAAAAAATGTTTCCCCCAATCAAAAAACATTTCCCTTGACTCTTCCAACCCATTATCATGCCACTTATCTCCCTTATTTCTGTGCCAAGTTTGTGGGAGAAGGTTGTAAAAATTAAGTATGGGTATTGTTATGTTTCCTTTCCCACACCTCAACTGACACTATAGGCTTGTAGAGAGGAAACAAAATATGTATCAATTAGAACCTTGATGGCCCAGTGAATGGAGCAACAGGCTTGGAGTTAGGAAGACCTGAGTTCAAATGTGGCCCCAGAAACTTACTAGCTGTGTGACATTGGGCAAGTCATTCTGGCTACCTTAGTTTCCTCAACTGTAAAATGGGAAAATAATAGTATTTACCTCGCAGAGTTATTGACAGCCTCAAATGAGATAATATTTATTAATTAAATTAGCTTAACACAATGCCTGGAACATAATAGGTATTATATAAGTGCATTTCCCTGCCTCTGTGTCTTTGCCTTTCATGGTACTGAGTGGAATCAGGGATAAGGGAAGCAATATCAAGAATACTCCTCACATACTCCACTCTAATCTTATTTATGGACACTTCATGCAAGACTTTTTTAAAGGATAAATATTGAAGTCTCTAAGAACATCTGGTGGATTTTGAAATTCTATACATTTTAGTGAAATTTTGATTTTTTTTTTTAATATAAAAGGCTCTTAGATAATAGGCAGATACTTCTACATGGGGATTAGACTTTTTTATAGGTAAAACAAAATTTGGATACAATGAACTGCTGAACACAACAAACTCATCTGAAGAGAAACATAGACTGATTCCAAAGACGGATGTTAATGGAAGAAAATGCTTACAAAACATCATTTTATAAGGATTGGGGAGATTGGAATTATCTATGATAATTCAGCTATCCCTTTAAAATGCCTCTATATAATGACAAAGCATTTTAGGAACTCCCATGTTTGCATATCTAGTAGCTTAGAAGAGAATAGGTCTAGCCAAGCATCAGAGGAAATCTCTTGATCTGTAGAGGAGTAGGCCCTCTGTCCTACTTGGGCACTGGATGATCTTTTGAACATTGGAGTAATGAAACATGTGAATTCTTTATTGGGGTCCTACCAGTATTCTCAGAATAATAATCAAGACTTGAGCACAAACTAGATACCTAGACACATTGATTAAGCAAAGTCAGATTCAATATCCTACAAAAACACAGCATAAAGTTACATCACTCCAAAATAAGCCTTCATAAGTAGTCCTTAAAGAGGGAAAAATACTTCCAGCAACTAGGAGTTGTTAATTATGCCCTTTCTTCATGTGTTCTCTAAGGTTGAACCCATATTCCCCCATTCTCTATTCTTACCAATGTAAGTCACAGACTTTGGTGAGGGGGTAGGGTTTGGGGCTAAATGTTTTTACTATATTGCCTTATTAAAAAACTGTCTAAACACAGTTTCTAACTGCACTATTCTATCTGATTAATTGATACTATTTGATTAATCATGCCATAAGGTAGTGGTGGGGGTCTCATGAACTTTATAATAGAAGATCCAAATGATGCCTCAGTGGTACTCCAATGATCCTGAGGGGAGATGTAGCAGCCATGCTCTGAGTTCCTGACCTGACAGTTAAATAGAGTTTGAAAGAATAGATTCAGAATATAGATTACATTCACATGTATAAATTACAAAAGCCAGATAACAGAACATCCATGGTCATTCATTTATGAAGTTAGGAACTCATCAAATTTATTAAGAATTGAAAAGATGGACAGAATTGTTCCTTTCAGAAAGAAAAAAAAACAATTCTTGGGACTACAGGTCATTGAAGTCTGATACAAGAACATCAGTAAGACATCAAAGCTTAAGAGTTATAATTACCTTCTGGTACTACTGAGGTCTGGATAAGAGGTGGTAAACCATACTCCCCAAATCAGATTAAAATGTAATAGGGAGCTATTTAAGAGAATAGATGAAAATACAGTAGGATATAGATAATGTTAATATGACATTTTCTAATATATAGTCACAGAGATGCTTATGTATAGTTTAGTATTCCTTCTATTGGGGCTTGAAGCCACTAGTCTAGATTATTCACATTCATGAGGTCAAAACCTTAGCTTCAGAACTAGAAGGGATTTTAGACATGATCTAGTCCAAAACCCCTTATTTTATAGATGGAGGAACTGAGGCCTGTGAGCTTTTAGAGTGACTTTTCCAAGGTCACACTGGTGGTAAATGACAGTCAGCATTTAAATCTAGGTCTTCTGATTATAAATCCAACACAGTTCCATATATGTTTGTTACTTTAAATTACAAGATCTCACATGACCATTGTATTACATGCATTACAATTATTTTATGAAAGACTCTTACAAAAACAAACAGATAAATAACCTTTATGGTCAATGAAGCCTCTGTGGGTTGCCTAAAAAGTATTTATGCTTTATCAGTGTGAGTTCAAGTTCCATATGGAAGAAATCCCATCAAGAAGACAGAGACTTTCTGTTATGTCCAGAATAAGATTAGTGTGTTATGATAGAGGCCATTTCCAATATTTTCAAAATGTTGGTAGGACTTTTCAGGCCAAGAGCTTTGACTTATTTGTTCACATTTTCAATCCACTATGGAAGTTCTAAGAAGAGAGCATCAAATAATTACTGAATGTGTATCCTCAAAAGTGGAGCCCTAGAATTTCAACTTTGGTAACTACTGTCAGAAAAATGAATGGATTATTTGAGGACCAAAATTTGGTGAAAAGACCATTGTATTCTTATTGGAAGACTGGGTTTTATGTTGCACCCATGGAACAGCACAAAAAGGACACTTTATACAACACTAAACACTTTTGAGAGCACTAATTTTGTAAAGTTGCCCATTGTGAGATTCTTTTGTTTTTGTCCTTCATTGCCAAAGAAGACCATGCCATTAGAGAAATGGTGACACGACTTGCATTTGACTTTGTTTTGAATGAGAGAGGGCTATACAAGGTCACCAGTCCCACTTCTCCTCCAGAGCCATCTGAATCCAGTGACCAGATAATCAACAGGATGATGGGAGATGACCCTGGATGTACATCTGAATGACTTGCTTGTTGACATTACCATCATAGTGTATGGCTTTCCATATGAATTGCCCATGGTGGTGACACCAGAGTATACTGGGAATATCTGTGTGTAGATTGCTAGATACCAAATAAGAGAACTAAGGTAAACTAGTGCTCTATGTCACAAATTCAAGAGGCCCTTGATTGTTGTAACATGGTAGGCTCCTGAACTTTTTACTGACTTATAGAGAATCATATGTCATCTTGAATGATCTTGAAGTGTTAGTGTACCTAGATGACTCCATTGCCTTTGGGAAGAAATTGGAAGAGCATGAGAAAACACTATTTACATGCTAGTTTGAAGCTGTCAATTCTATATATCAATCATATTACATGACAAATTTGTACTAGGGACTATGTAAACAACTAGCACTATAAAGACAAATGAATGAGTTTTTGACCTGAAGAAATTTAAACTAAATTGACAATTTGCTATATGTGTATATATATATATATATATATATATATATATATATATATATATATATATATGCACACGTATATATGTCACAAAGTGTCTCCATGGAATAGGAGCGCATATTCAGAGAAGATGAAAGAACTTACAGTTAACTTTCTCCCAAAAACTGAGGGATATTTGGTGACTGGTATAGAAAATTTGTGATAAATTATGGTACCATGGTGAAACTGTTCAATAATCTCACTTGTGTTTAAAAAAAACCCAAAAGTAGAAGATTAAGAATGGTCAGTATAGTTTGACCATCCAAAAGAATTTGTAGATAGTTGGTATAAATAATATAAGCACAGTTTCTAATGACTTGGACAACTACTTCACACATGTACTAGTGTTGACTTGGGCAAAATGAGTCAAGAGCTTCGTACAGTACTCTGGAATCAATATGGAAGTTTCGTTAGTTGAGGATATCCATTAGAAATCAAGCAAACAGTGTTATTTGAATCTTGTTATATTGGACCATTTTTTTTTATATACTGCCCATGGATGAGTAGTTAGAAGAACAAAATTCATGATGAAAAACTATGGAAAGTAGTAAAAATTAGGAATAAAGAGAAGGCAAACAAATATATATTAAGCACTTACTATATGCAGACAAGTAATCAAACTTTTCTAGAGAGACTTTTACTGTAGAATATTTAAGCAATGTCAGAAATCAGGTTTATGCAATGACTTGGTATACTGGATTGCAAATATTTTCATATTAGATAGCAAGAAACAACTGATGCTACCCAGAGCATTTTCCTCTATGGTCATAAAAGCACTGCATGATAATTTATGGATTGGGGTAAACAGAAAACATGATTTAGGCAATAAACAGATTTCATTACTGCAAAATAGTAGCAGACGTCCATTAGAAATGTGGTACTTTTGTTTGATGTTAAAAGAACTTGGGATGCTTGCCTAGAGTGTAGAAGTATTAGAAAGCCTTGGGAGCATTGCGTACATTTAATTTTGTCTCTGGAAGGAGATGGTAAGAACATGATTCACATCTTAGCAATGAGTGACCATTTCACTTGGCACGCTCAGCCATAGCCCATTTAGGAACCAAGAAGCATCTCTAATTGCTAAGGTGGAAGAACATTTTTTTTCTGCAGTTTCTCTAGTAGGATCCATTATGATCAGGGTAGAGACTTCAAGAGCAAATTACTCAAGCATGTGAAAAAGTTGACTTTAGAAACAATTGAGCAGTCTAAATCCATCTTATCATCCTAATCCACACCCAAACCTGAGCGTTCCCACTGTTTATTATACCAAGCAGAAAGCTAAGTGGAATCAGTGTATGACATTTTAGCGTATGCATACAATATCACTCAAATGACATCACAGGCTTTCTAGCATATTCACTGATATATGGTGACAGAAAAATTTCCCATTGGTTTGTGATTGGAATCTTAGAAGATGGAGAAGAAATAGAATACCATTATGTATAGAAGCCTATATGCATCTTGGCAGAGACTTACTGAAAGAGGCCTACTGCCTGGGTACAGCTTTAACTCACAAAAGCTCTGACAGTCAAGGGGCAGTATGATGTTCCAGGTCCTTATCACCATCTCTGAAGTGTTGTTGAGAATTGTAAGAAATGTTGGTGTTCAGAGAGCACATAAGATAGCCTTCTAAAAGAAAGTTCATCCCATGCCAAATAATTGAAAACTTAGGCCACATGCTTGTGTACAAAATCGTCCCAGAGAATGGCCAAGGTCTTATATAGAAAATGTATTACAATTACCTATTTCCTGTTGTGTGATTATTCAAGCTTCCCATACGTAAAAGAAAAGTAGTAGTGGATGGCCAGTTAGGTAGACTCTAAGGAGCACCTCATCACCAATCCCAAAGATACTTCCAGTTAGATAATACAGCTGAAAAATATTTATTTGATTGAAGAAGAAACTGGGTTTTGGTACCCACCACAGGGATTAAGCAACTCACCTGAGTGTATAACAGACCCATGTGAACCTCTAGAATTCTTTTCAGAAAAAGGAATTGAGGCAGAAGAATCTATTCAAAGTAGCCCTCTTTATATCCTAAAACTCCAGGTGTGGAAGTCTAGGAGATAGGCAATCAGTTTATGCCATCTATAACTTCAGAATGTGAACTGGTAATCTTCCTCAACTATCTACAATCTTAGGAGGTCAAAGAAGACTGTCAGGTATATTTAACCAGGAAAAGAAATAGTTCTGAGGATTTCGGGAAAATGGCATAAATTATTACTCAAATAACCAGAAAAAGTTAAAAGAATGTATGTAATTGGTGTTTTTCATGTTATATGAAATATACTATGTTATATTTTGCATATAACTAATACACCTTGCTCAGCAATGGCTTATTGCTAATGGGAAGGTATGCTATCTTAGACATAATAATGGATAAAATTATGGATGTATATTGCAATGTAAGAACAATGCTCTGCTAAGGGGAAATAACACATCTCCGCCTTTCACATTCATTATCTTATTAATCATACCAGGATCAAAGGCAATTAAGGGATACCACATAAATTCCCACAAATACTACTTCATTAATGGCACATAATGAACATTCTCTTACTAATTTCATAAAGCTGAGTTACTATCTCAGTTCAGAAAAAGCAGAGAAATTTCTTGATATATGTTTTCTGCATTTTTACATTTCAAATTCCAGTTACATATGCTGAGATAAACAACGTTGTCACTGTCCTTAGATGGTATTACAAAAGTCTTAGGGTAATTTTAAGCCATTTCATCTATTAAAACTTTACCAAGATATTTGGACATTCTCTATAATTTACTAACAGTAACATGTCATGCAAAGAAACTTATCAATATTACACAATCTCTTAGTTTTCATAAAGTTATAAGTGAATCACCTCTAAATATCAACTACAACTACTGCCTCTTCAACGCAGGAAGCATAATTCAGAAATTCAATTCTCTCAGGATGGCAGTTAAGGTCTGTTCCTAGGATGTTTTCTTCATTGAATATGAGTTAAACTCAATTCTCTCAAAATGCCTCTCCAGACTCTCGTTAAGATGACAGTTAACTCTTGTAGCTTCTCATAAACTTCTTCTTCAGCAGTAGTTCATCTGTAAGTGCTCTCAGGGAAAAAAAAAAACGGTTTTCCTAGACTTGTTTCAGTCCTCATACTGATTCTCCAAAATGTAAAAATGTCACTCCCCAAAATGCTATTCCCAGTATCCTAAAGGCATGTTAGTAGAAACCAAATTCTCTTTGAATTTATGAAAGGGTCTACCTAAATTTAGTTTGTAAAATTTTGTTTCATTATTTTATAATCATATACACTATTTTACATGTACTCCATATATGAGTTTACACGTATGTATAAATATAAACATGTATGTGCATACATTGATACATATACTATTGCTATTTATGAATGCTTATTACTATATACCATCAAGGTACATAATTAATATAAATAATGATTCTCTATCCTATGAAAGGATAAACTCTTTTATTATGAGTTTACTAAATGCTCTGTGGAGGGATGTAAGTATAAAGTTGAGGTAGTCTCTGTTCTCAAAGAATTTACCTTCTCATTGTGGGAGACAACGCACATAAGGCAGTGGTGACAAGGGAGAGAAAAGCTGGTTAGCAAAATAAATAGGGTAAATGAAAAGAACCATAAGAAATAGACCAATTCACTTTTTTCTGGTACCAAAAGCAGTATTGATTTGATTATGGTTCCAGAAATAGAAAATGGGGGTAGCATATCAGGAACAAAAGGGAGAGTATTCTGAAAGGTTAATGGGTTGTTAGCAGTGCACCTGGTGACAAAGTATCCTGGACATGGCTGAGGCTGCTTTGATATATTGCATCATGGAAGGTATAAATGTTGCAGAACAGTGGACCCCCACAGAGGCACTCTTGGAACTAAAAAGTTTAAATCCTCCATGACATTGTAACACTGTGTTCCACAGGACTTCCATTCTGGTTATATAAGTAAATGTTATATTACTGAAGTAGTTGTACTATGTGAACTATACTGACTATTGTACTGTGTGTTTTATTCTAAAATAATCTTGATGTGGCCAAACTTAGGGAAGAATTATAATGGGGGGTTGAAGTATGAAAGTTTAGTGGAAACACAAAAATACAAATCATGGCAAGAATCTTACCCTTGAGGGATTATTTGTGGCAGCTAGGCAGTATAAAGTAGAATGCTGGGCCAGGAATCAGAAAACTTGAGTTCAAATACAGCCTTAGACATTTACTAGCTGTATGATCCTAGGCAAGCCACTTAACCTCTGCCTGCTTCAATTTCCTCAGTTGTAAAACAGGATAATAAGAAAACCTAATTTACAGGGTTGTGAGGGTCAAATGAAATAATGGTTACTAAACACAAGACTGGACCATAGATGATGAAAAACTGATTATTGCTTTAACCTTATTTATGTTACAGTGGCTTCTCATTCTCATTCCTTTGAATGGGAAATAACATTTTCGAATTAAAAAACTGGGAAACTCTGAACTTTGGAGCCCTTGTCAGTTTGCTAGAAAAATATCCTATAATATACACAGATAGTTACTTGGTCATTTTTTGCTAGAAATCGAATAGTAAGGTATTTCTATCCCTAAGTTACTGAACAGTCTGTTAGACTTCAAAGCCCCAAAGAAAAAGATATGTAGAAAAATTGTCTGAGGGCATTCATTATATATCTAGGAGTGTACCTAGTCTGTGATCCATAGAACTTGGCACACTTGAGGATAGAATGTTTGTTTCTAGCCTAGGCTCTGAAAGAAACAGAAAAACTATTTCTTTGTGCCAGGAGGAGGGAATCAAGAAAGGTTTTCCTTCCCTCTACCTCCCAGCCTAATGTCTAGATATGTTAATGGATTCTGATCTCAAAAAGATTTGTAGAAAATCTTATGGCTCTAAAACTTTAAGAGTTATAGCAGAGCTTGCTTCCCTTCCTTTGAGGAAGACATAGCACATCAACTAAAGACTCCAAGTTAAGCCAGAAGCTAGAATACTACCATAACAATGTTATGTCCAATAGATACTACTCTAAGGGTTTCATATTGACTAGATTTATTTTGTTAACCCCATATGGGGTCACAACCCACAATTTAAGAGGTGCTAAAGGGGTCTGTAGTGGAAAAAGTTTAAAAATACCTGGGTTAAAACATTGGGCCTGGAGTCAGAGCAACCCTAGTTAAAATCTAGCCTCAGAGAGTCTCCAGCTGTGTGACCCTAGGCAAGTCATTTAACCTCTGTTAGCCTCAGTTTTCCCAACTCTAGAATAGTAATAACTCTCATGGGTTTTGTGAGGATAAAAGGAGTTAATTGTGAAGTGTTTAGCACATTGTCTAGTATGTAGTATTATATAAATATTAACTCTAGTTATTGTTATCCATCCAGCAAAGATCGCATGCCAAGCAAGATGAGTGAAAACCAGGCACTGTGAGCAGTATAATTTCATTACCAGAAAATATCAGCAGCCCTGGAAAGTCAGAACCATATCTTGCCTGCCCATACATCCACATGCTTCCTGTGTATGCCCTCTCCTCCAAGTGTGTGCTCCAGCCATATATTCTCCATATGTGTTTCTCCACAGATGAGTTCTAGCCACTTACTTTTTCTATAAACATTCATCACCATACATGTTTAGTCCACTCTTTCCACTGATTGTATATGTATTGGTGGGGAGAATGTGTCTCTGGTTTAATTGAGGAAAATGTTTTATTGATATTTTTTCTATTATTTCATTAAATTCCTTTACTTTGAACATTGTGTTCTCTACCTCATTCCGAGGATTATGAAAATATTTTTTCAGTGCATGTAGATTACAGTGTCCTTTGACTTGGGGTAGCCCTGTTTGAAGGACCCATATGTAAATTATGATTTTCCTGGGAACTCATTGCCCAATTCTATACTTCAAAGCCCCTGAGTATTATTTCCCATTCTCTGCTGTGCTCAGGTATCTAAGGAAGATGCGCGCCTTCTTGCCAGGGCCATTCTCTTTCTTCTATAACCTTCCTCTCAACCTCCTTGATCTCTTCTGAAAATTTGTACCTTTCATTCATTATACTTCTCATTCATTTTGACCTTCATGTTTTCTTTATTCAAGATTTTTCCTTGTTGTCTACAAATATTTTCTGATCTCCTATCCTTAAGACAAAAGCAAAAAAAAACAAACCAGACAGACAAAACCCCTTTTATTTGATTCTATCATTCCTTTATGCTTTTGTCCTATATCTCCTCTCTTTCATAGCTAAACTCCAAAAAATATATCACTGTATTTGCTTCCAACTCCTAATCTCCTACTATTTTCTCTTTCAATCTGCTTTCTGATTCTAACTCGTGACTCAAACTGATCTTCCAAAATTATCCTCCATCTCTTAATTATCAAATCTAATGGCCTTTTCTCAGTTTTCTCTCTTTCAGACCTCTCTGAAATATTTTGCATTGTTAACCATTCTCTCTTCCTAGATAACCTCCTGTATCTGAGTTTCCATGGCACTCCTCTCTTCTGTGTTTCTTCTTAGTATCTGACTCCCTTTTCTCAATATCCTTTGCTGGATCATCTTCTATGTGTAGATATTTTCCTGGTCCCTGTTCTGGGCCCTCCGTTCTCTCCTTTTTTTGGGTGAAATCATCAATTCCCATGAAATTAACTAATTCTGTGTGACTCCATAAATTGGCATATTCAGACCTCGTTTCCCTTGAGTTCCAGTTGTTATTACTATTTCTGTGCTGATGCTTTCCATCTACACATTCAATAGGCATCTTAAATTCAACATGTGCTAAAGAGAAAGCTATCTTCTTCCCTACCTACCTATTGCAAGCAACAAAACAACACATTCCTCTTCCTAACTTAACTATTTCTATTTCTATTACTATGGATTAACACCAATCTTTTTCTTCCAGATCCACAACTTTGGAGCTGTCCTCAACATTTTCCTATTCCACTATCACTTTATATTCAGTAAATTGTTAAATTTTCTTGTTTCAATCTCTATAACTTCTCTTGCATTCAACCCTTCTCTTCACACACACAACCAACAACTTATTTCAGATCATTATCATCTCTTGCTTGAACTTTTTCTACTTTCATTCTTTCCTCTAATTCATTTTCCATATAGCTATCAAATTGATATTTTTAAATCATAGGTCTTATTATGCCATTCCCCTGCTACCAAAACTTTTGTTTTTCAGTCCTGTCTGACTCTTTGTTATCTCATGGACCACAACATGACAGACCCTTCTGTCCTCCACTATTTCTCAAAATCTTAATTACTCCCTGTTACTTCTAGGATAAACTACAAGTTCCTGTTTGGTGTATCCAAAGTCTTGACAAACTAGGTCTAATGTCTTTGCAGAATTATTTTGTATTATTTCCTATCATGCATTCTATGATCGAGTCAAAATAGTTTATTGTGTTTCGTACACAATAATGCACGCATTTACACATACTGTACTCTATGTCTGAAATTCCCTCCCCATAATGTCACTTTCATGAAATCTCTCACTCCATTGTAAATACCGTCTCGTAAATGAAGACTTCCCTCCTTGCCTCAATTATTAATATTTTAGTTCCCTCTTTCAGTTATAAACATAATGATAACTTTTTTTGATAGTATTTATTGGTGTACATTTTCCCTTCTGGACCATAACATCCTTGCTCTTCAAAATTGTTTTTAATCTTCTTTATCATCAGGATCTGGTATAATAACTCCCTGCACATAGTAATCAATTAATACTTTTGAACTTAAAGAGACAATAGAATGTTAGCCAAGGAAGTATACAATTCTGCGTTGCTATGCTAATTTGCAAATTCCTTTCCCAGGGAATTGAAGAGGCTTTAAAAATTATCTTTATTTATATTAACTCCTTGATGCATACCTCAAATGTTTGGGGAAATATCAAATTGTTTTCCTGTGCTGAATGAAAATCCATCATTTTAAACTTGCTAAAGTGTTGAATTTTGGGCATCCCTTGATTTTCTCATGTGTAAAATGACACATCTGTCCTCTATTAGTTTTAAATTTTGTTTAACTCCATATCTATGATTTGAAGTAGAATGGAAACTTTTTTTGGAGTTTTATGTGCCCATTGCATTTCACAATTCATTATACTAAGCAAGCTTGAGAATGCAAGCTCAGGTCATTATACTGAATCTTTGTTGACTCAGAGAAGCAAAAATGGGCATGTTTGCAAACAGGGGTCTTGTTCCCCATTAGACTATAAACCATGATGGTAAAGACTGTGTGTTATTTAACTCTGTACTTTTCCAAGTGCTATTATAGCACTCTGGAAAAAAAGGGTAACTAATAAATAATTCTTTAACTTAGTTTTCATTTGGTGAGTGGTATCTTCCTAAAGTCAGAATATTAATATGATTACTATTATTTTTACTATTATTTTTGTTCTTAATTCAGAACCTAAAACACATATGTGAAATTTTTTTTTTGATAAAAATGTTAATTAAATCTAAAGTTTTGAAAAGCCTCAATAAAATCTCAAATTTAGGTGAGAACTTCTATTTTTTTAATCTAACTTTCAAAGAGATAGTTTCAAAAGTTTTTTTTTAAATGATGGGAGATCAGAAAATATTCATAGGCAAAAGGGAAAGAATTAATGAATATCCATTTGAAAATTAAAAAAATTAAAATCTTTTTCTTCTGACCTTAGTTTATAATATTTTTAGTGGGAAGGAAAATTACTGAATTTCAGGAACAATTACCATGGATCATGAAATTTTTTTCATAACACTGACAGAAATACAGTGGGCTGGAAAACAACTAAAATCTAATATTCAAGGGCAATTGTGAAGACATGGAAAATATGAAGACGTCATTCTGTTCAGCTTCCCAGCCATCAATCACCACAGATTTATGTGTCTTCTATATGAGAGCTATTCTTCTAGGTTCAGGAAATATGACTATTACAATCAAATAGTCCTTGCCCTCAATGAGCTCATATTGCTAGCATGTGAAACAAGTTTTGTTGTTGAATTCTTTTCAGTCCTGTCTGACCCTTTTTGATCCCATTTGGAAGTTTATTAGCAGAAAATACTAGTGATTTGTCATTTCCTTCTCCAGCTCATTTTACAGATGAGCAAACTGAGGTAAATAGGGTTGTGTGACTTGCCTAAGGTCACACAGTTAGTAATGTGTCTGATGCAGAATTTGAATTCAGGTCTTCCTGACTTCTAGCCTGGCATTCTTATCCACTGTTACCACCTAGCTGCTCATAAAAGCATGTACATATACAAATAAAGTTACACAAAATAAATAAAAAGTCATTTTTTTATGTGTGTGTATATGTGTGTGTGTTTGTGTGTGTATGTGTGTGTGGAGAATCAGCAGCTCTCATCAGTGTTGATGTCATGCATGTAGGAAGTGGTCCTTGAGAAAAATTTAGAAAGAAATATGGGAATACTCTTGGGCTTTAACAAATGAAGAGAAAGGTGATTTCAGAAAATAAAACAAAAAACCTGGGAACACTTATACAAACTCATGCTAAGTGAAGTGAGCAGAACTTGGAGAATATTGTACAGACAATATCGTAGGGATCATCAACTATGAAAGACTTAGCTATTCTGAAGAAGACAATGATCCAAGACAATTCTAAATGATGCATGATAAAAATTCTATCCATCTTCACTGAGAACCAATGAACTATGAATGAATATTGAGGCATTTATTTTATTTTACTTTATTTCTCTTGTTTAGATCCAGCCAGTGTCTTTGCCAAGAAAATACCAAATATGGTCATGCAGAGCTAGATGACTCAAAGGACTGAATAAAAATAGTGATGAGTAACAATCCTTATCCATATACACCCTTTATTAAGGGTTTGTTCCTTAAGGGTAGAGGGAAGGGGGAGATGTAGAATAATAGCTTTAAGGGATGTTAAGAGTTTCAAAAGGACTCCTCCTCCCCCCACTGGGCACAGAGGAAACTAGTGCATAGGAAGCAATTGAAGATTGCACATATACATATATAATCAATAGGTTTTGAGGGAAAAAAAACAGAAGAGAAGAGGGCTCACAGGAAATAGTTTCTATTTTCTGAATATTAAAGAAGGTCCTCAAAAGTGAAGAGGAGGGAAAGAAAGATAGACACTCCAGGAAAAGAGAGGACCAGAACACCAGTGATGAGTGGATTAGAGAATCATTTAGAAGTAAAAAATTATATTAGATCACTGAATTTTGAAAAAACCTTGGAGGAAGTTATTTAAAAAGAGGACAATATAAAGTAGAACTAGTCAACTATAGAGTTGAAATTGAAAAGGAAGGAAAATAAGGTCAAAGCTAAAGAACTCAGTCATCTGCGTGGGCACCATTCAGCAAATGTAGCTTCTAAATTTCAGATTTCAAACTCTCTTGATCTTTGAAGTACATGAGGTGGGGGGGAGGAGGAAGATAGACTTGTCAGTATCCTCCAAAATGAGAACAAGCTCTTTCTGCTTTCTGAATCAGAAGTAGGGTGTATGTATTCTATTTACCCAACCATTAAACAAGGAAGTTTTATAAAGCTTTTGTACTGAATATGCAACATGTAATACGTTTAACAGAAAATTACTGAAATTAAAAAAAAGAAAACTAAGATAAAAACTCTTAGAACTTGCTTACTTCATTTCATTAGTAAACAAAGAGAAAAGGTGGGGCCATATGTAGACTACATAGGCTTATGTGAGAATGGTGAGTATAATGTGAAAAGCAGAGTAAACAGAGTAGAACTCATGTCACAATATTTATTCACTTAAGATGTCTTAAAAAGTAGGATCCCATTCAACATTAAAAAAAAGTCAAAAGGCAGAAGACAACTTCCGGCAAAATTGCTGCTTGTTTTCACCAAACTAGCCCACTGTTGGCTGATAAGCCTCCTTTATTGAGGATCTAATGCTTTCTGGTCTCATTCCCACATTTCACATTCAAGGAGCAAAGTTTGAGTTGCCCTAAGAATAGGCATCATGTTTGTCTCAGCCCTTTCCTCTCCACCCAGAACATCTCAATTCTCTTAACAATACTAGGAAGGTGCAAAATTGACAAAGAAGGATAAAGGGAAATTGCATATCCAAATCAGAAAAGGCTTTCAGGATATAATGTCCAAATACGAATGAGCTGATGTTGAGTTAATGGAGCCTCCCAATAGCAATTTTCTCCAGTTTTTTAAGATGTTATTTCATGTTCACACTCTCAAGTTCATAAGCTTGGCACAATCCCATTCCTCAGGAAGAGCTTAATGTAGTTCACAAGCTAAAAGTTCCAGGTTCTTCTTTTAAGCTTTCAACACCAAGAATTCCTTTGAAAGATTGAAATAAAGGAAACATAAAATCTTAAGCACAGAATATCTGTGGAAAGGGCTTTGTGGAGAATTGTTTCATTCCAAGAACACAGAATTCAAAAATAATGAGTCCCTTTCTTGATCATTTTGTCTCAACTTCATTGTTTATATCCTTATCTGAAGGAAGATCAGAGATTTTTGGTTCCCAGAATGCCATGTTGATATTTGCGCTAACAAAGGACATAAATTTGGGATTGAACTGCAAGCAGGTTATAGAATTGACTTGTTCCTCCTTTAACACAACTACCTTCCCACCACTTTCTGCATTCCAGATGTGCACCTTGCCGTCCTCAGAACCAAGCATAACAAACTGAGAATCGGGAGTGAAAGAGGCTTCTAACGGGAAAGCATTGGTGTTTTTATAACCTCTAAATACATGTGTGACACTCCCTTTATCCGTGTCAATTAAGTGGCTACGACTGTTATTGGTAGATATAAGGAGCAATTTGCCATCACTGCTGAATTTCAGACCTCCCCAATTACCTTGACCTTGAATCTTGAAGGTGGTAAATGGCTTAGCATAAAAACGGGTATCATGAAACACAATCATTTGAGACTGGATGCCCGTAGCAATCAGCGTTCCTTCTGGGTGAAAAGAGCAAATTGTCTCCCCCTGGAAATACTTAATATTTACGCATTCAGGAGACCTCAAATCCCAAAGTCGAATACTTCGATCTAGAGATCCTGAGATTAGTTGGTTTGTTGACAAGGACAAGGATAACACTTTCTGTCGATGTCCCTTTAAATATCTAATGTATTTAGCGCCTTGGTAAGCTAAGTAACGGATGTTATAGTCAATGTTTTTGGAGCTGTGTATTACAGTGTCGGATTCGGGCCCCCATCTGACGATGTCCCCTCCATATTTCTTGAGGGACAGTCCTCCCGTGGCCATGCCCTCATGGCAGTTATACACAAAGAGTAAGTTATCCGCACAGCACGCAACGACATGCTCGCCATCATTGCTAAAATCTAGGGAGATTAATTTGTCCTGGTTACAACGGCTGAGCTTGGACACACAGAAATTCCGCAGCTGCTCTTCAGTTAACCCAGGGATAGTCGAGGAGAAACGAAGCAGCCTTCTCACGAGGGTGGAGGAGTCAGGCTCTTCTTCATCCTCTGCAGGAGCTGATGTGCCTTTCTGTGGAGTTTCAGTCATTAGAAGCAGCTGCCTGGTATCGGGGAGATGGAGGGTTGCCCAGTTTGGAGTAGTGGAAGACCTCGAGGTAGAGAATGGCCTGGCCTGATTTTCCTTCCTCAAGAGTTATCAGACTTCCGAATCTGGCTAAGGCGACTGTTAGACCGGTAAAAGCATCTGTTCCCCTCTGCTGTCGCTGTCCTCACCACGGCCGACGCTTCCTTCTCTCCAGCCTGGGCTGTTCAGGTGCTCAGTCTCCCTTACAACTCCTCCAAAGCTCTGAGCTTTCGTGGAGGCTAGGCCAGAGGAAGCGGGGGAGGGGGGGAGGGAGGGAGGAGAACCGCCCAATTCGTGTTTTTAACAAATGTAAATGAACACATTTGTTATCATTAATGTATTGTTTTTTAAGCCTTAGCCTGCCTTTTCTATACTGCAAGTGGACAGAAACCCCATCTTCCAACTTGAGCTAATGAAGGGGAAAATGTGTACATCTACTTTAATAATTAGTGTTGATAACAATATACTCTTCATTCACAGTAAATACAAGGACACTTTTGAAGAGAAAATACTGAAGAATAACTGTTAAAATACTGCTTAAATCTAACCCAGCCCTAGGATTTTGGCAATGCTCTTACTCTGAGCCCCTCCCTTCACTGCCACGTCATACCCATTTCTGTCTCCTATATTCAGAGTTAAGAATCTCAGCTTTTTTCTTCCTTTAGTGTTTTGTAACAGACACCACCAGTGACTCCACAAACTTTGCTTTTTTGACTTTTGGTGAATTAGCTATGCATTCCAACATACCATTTCATCAAGTGTGATCTATCTAATTCTGATTCCTACATTTCAGAGGACAATTTAAATTCTGGGTCCCTGGAGGAATCTGGTCTTATTTTCAATTATTATAAATGAAGAGCATTTTGGAAACATCATTAATATTAATAATATATATTTTATTAGATAAATAAATGAAAAATAATTAGTATAGTTGACTAAAATAATTTCTACTCCATCCATTTTATAATAGATTTTTTTAAAAAAAGTGACAGAAGTATTTATATAGTTATTACCAAAATAATTTTGCATTAGCAACTTTGACCACAAATCAAGAATGAGGTTTCTTGATCTATGAGGGAGAATTTTAGGTGTAGATTCATACTCTATGGATGCAAAGTTGAAATTTATCTGTAGTGATTAGAATTAGAGAGTTGTCAAGTGTTAAGAGATTTAGTGACTTGCCTATAGTCACGAAGTTAGAATGTGTTGGAAGTAGGGCTTGAACCCACATCTTTCTGACCCTTTTGGCCTAACTCTACATTTTCTTTGGCACTCTTCTTTATCATACATATATGTAAATTCCCCAGAGTTGTGTTGTAAGCTATGAAGGTGGCAAATACCATGTAAAATTTACAGACCAGGAAACTATGTTCAAGAATAAATGATGACTTTGAGAAATGAACCAAACCCTTTCAATTATCAGTACTCAATTTATTAGACATCATTATGTTAAGGATATAAGCACTCTATCATTGAGGAAAAAATAGCATTACACAATATGCCTATTGTATAGGGCATATAAAAATTTAAAGTAGTATTTATAGGCCAAAATGTATCCTATGCACTAGAAAATATGCTGGGTGGAATGAACAAATATTGATTACAGACCTGAAAAATGAGCAGCAAATAAAATAATCAGGTTGGGTATAAAGGCTCATAAATAACTGAAATGATGAAGTAGCCACATAAACTTTTGACAGCTTTACAGAATGAGAATACCCATAAGACAGGCTTACTTACATGTTATTTATCCCTAAAATTTTTCAGACTAATGATATCCAGGAAAATAATTTTGCATACAGTCATACAAAATATATGGGGCAGCTCAGTGGCACAATAGATAGGACACTGGGCTTGGAATCAGGAAGACTCATCTCCCTGAGTTCAAATATGGACTCAGATATTTACTGGCTTTGTGACTCTAAGTAAAGTCATTTAACTGTACTTGCCTCAATTCCTCATCTGTAAAATGAGCAAGAGAAGAAAATAGCAAACCAGCATCTTTGCCAAAAACAGAAAAAATTGGGGACATGAGAATTAAAGATAACTGAACACCAAAAATGGCATGTAAAATATAAGATTTAAACATAGGTAATATAAAATCATTTAAAGCATTTCATCACCAAACTGTTAGGAAGTAACTGTTAATAAAGTTTTAGTTTATTCAGATTAAAATCCATTTAAAATTGACAATATATGAGAAATGCTATTGTAACATTATGAATATTATTCACTGACCTGTATGGAGGTCTTACTGAATAGAAAAAAAATGCTGTTGTGTGAAAATATGTAAAAGATAATATGGTAAAGAAGAAAATTCATAGCTAGAATTAGCCATTTAGAAATAGCTAAATTCTGTGTGATTGTCTATAATCTGTGATTTAAAAGTGAAGGTAACCAGCCAGATTGGACAATTGACCAATTAAGTGAAAAAAAACCTGGCAAATGGATTATTTGCAGAAGAATTAGTTCAATCTTTTATGAGTTTTTTTGACTTATCCATATATAAAAGACCAAATACCTGCCTGGACAAAAGAGGCAATGATTTTGCCCTTGGGTTTAGCTTTGTCTCTTAAAACACATTTATAAATGTATATGACATTATTATGTATCATCTATTATTGATGCCTTTTCCCCTAACGTAACCATCATTTCCCACTCTCTAAAATGAACCATACCTTGAAAGAAAGAAAAAAAAATATGAAAAACATCACAGACCACTTTTGAAGATGTCATTTAGTATTTATCCTTCACTTCTTTGCTGTAATGGAGGATGTATTTCATTGTTTTATCTGCCCATTTATTTATACATAATACAGAATAGAATGAAGTCAGAAAACTGAGAATCTGAACCCAGAGCTACTGTTGCTGTTATTTAAATATTGGACAAGTAGCTCAAATGTGATTTATAATCTAGTCTTCAGAGATAAAAATTAGGAACTATACAAAATGTTCATCACAATTTAGAGAGTAAGGTCACACACTCTTCAAGAGAAGGAATTTAAAGACCAGAAGTTTTTATCCAAAGAAAAGATTAAGCCCAGGCTGCATTAGCTTTCTGGAAGAATCTTACTCTGTGTTGCTATGATCCTAGTGCCTCTGAAGAAAAAAATCTCACTTGGAGATAAGTGCCTTCTTATCCAAACTTAAACTTTCTTTCTTATCTTAATCAAAATGTACTAGATGTGAAATATAAGCAATTTGGTTTCCTTATTTCTTTTTAAAAATTAAATTAATGATTTTTTTTAAATCAGTTCAGTTAAAATTTTAATTCATCATATTGTTTCTTTGAATTTTACTGATTCCTTTAATTTTCAGTACTTTGATTTTGTATTTAACTTTTTTTTGCATTTTTAGGGTATTTTGGGGTTTTTGTTATGTGCCCAGTTCATAAATTTGTTCATTTTATGTTTAATTGACTAGTGTGTCTAGATACATATATTCTTAGCAAAGGGTTGTTTTGATTGTGCACCAAAATTTTAAGTTTATTTTCTTATTTTGATAATTGTTTTTAATGAAATTATCCATCTGTATGTTTTTAACCTGAATATTCACTACTTAAAATAGTTTTCAATTGTTTCAATTGTTAAATTATTGACCATTTATTGAATGAAATTTTATAGAATGTAATTTTACTAAATTACATTCCATAAAATTGTGTTTCAAATTTCTTATTTTTTCTACATACATTTGTGAAGTTTAATATATTAATATTTGTTTAATTTTTATAAAAATGCACATAGAACTCAATATGTATATTCTTTTCTATTTTCATTCAATAAAAACTAAAATTTCATTATATCTGTCTTTTCTATAATTCTATGCATATTCTTACTTCTTTTTTGCTTATTTCTTGGCTAGATTTGAAAGAGGAGTATGTTGAAATCTTTCATTATTACAGTTTTACTGTTTATTTCTTCCTGTAGCTCACGCAAGTTTTACTTTACATATTTAGATGCTATATACCTCTCTCTCTCTCCCTCTCTCCCTCTCTCTCTCTCTCCCTGTCTCTCTCTCTCTCTCTCTCTCTCTCTCTCTCTCTCTCTCTCTCTCTATATATATATATATATATATATATATATATATATATATTCAATTTTGATGGTAATATTCAGCAAAAATAGTGTAACCTGGATTTCTCTGAGCATGCTCTGTTGACTTAACATGAAAAATAACTAAGGGGCCTTTGGAAGATGTCCAGATTTGAGATCTCTGTGACTCCTATTATGTGGGTCAGTTTAGCCTCTTTTGTTTGGCTGCCTCCATCTTTAAAATTGATGCAAATGAGAATGCCACACTCTTTTCAACCTCTCTGTCTGTTGCTCTTTCATTTGCTCATTCAGAGGTTGAAGATTCCAGTTCATCTACGGTATAGAGGCAATGACCTGAACCAGTGAGATGGAAGGAAGTCATTCCCCTACTTGCTCTCTTTTACCTCAACTCTGAAAAATAGACATGGGAGCATTTGTTTATGTTCTCTCTTGTTTTCCTATGTGCCATTATTAATCTCCATGGGATCAAGAAGTTGAAACCATGATGATCTTCAAGTCAAGATTGCAGGTGGGATAGTATAGCCAGTTAGTCATAGAAGTCCCAGTAAGTCAGAGTATCTGGGATTTGATCCTGAGAGGGCAATTTGAACTTGAAATTTGAATGTGCTCTGAAGGAAGTAAAATCTCTTTCCCTTCCCAAAGACAGAGATGATGTAAGAGTTAAGGGGAATTTTGTCTCACATATTGAGCCAGTAAGTTAGCATAAACTTAAAGTAAATGTTCCTTTGTAAAAGATAATTGGACTTAGTGGCTAAATCAAACTGGGGTATAGGGAACTCCTCCCTAAAATTGAGGGAACATGATAGATTGGGGCTGGAGCTATTTCTGGGGAAGCTAGTTATCTTTTACCCCTATTAAGGAAATTAAAAGACTTTGGGAATGTGGTCTTCAGACAACAGGGCCAAGAGTGCTCAGCATTTCAGTAGTGTCCCTGCTTATTTCTTTTTATTTCTCTTTTAGTGTTGCCATGTCTGAGATCACAATGGCTACTGATGCCTTAAAAAAAATCCCACTGAAGCATAATAGATATGACTCTAGCCTCAACAAGTATGCTGTTTGACACTGGTTTCTAATGCATTTTGCCATTCTCTTTTCTTCTATTGTTTAGTTCACCCATGGTGGGGGACCTGTGGCTTTCTATGTCCTCAAGTGTGGTCTTTGACTGAATTCAAACTCCACAGAACAAATCCCCTTAATAAAAGGATTTATTCTGTAAAAGCTGGACTCAGTCAAAAGACCATACCCAAGGACCTAGAAGGCAACACGTGACCTAGAGGCTCCCCACCCCTGCTTCCTCCTATTCACATTCACAATTCTGAGCAGTTTCCTACCATCCAATTCTCTTCTAGTTTTCCTTGTTTTTGTTTCCTTCCTTCTTTTATAAAGGAGAGGTAAGAGAGAAGCAGTGTTCTTACTACAAATATTCTAGGCTTACTGCAAAATTCTTCCACTTCCTCACCTTTATTTTCTTTCCCTCACTCAGAATCTAATTACAGGTTCTTAGCTTTTTTTTCAAGTCCCCCTGTAGAATCAACCCTTTGTCATAATAGTTTATTTTGATAAAACCATTGATTTATACTGGTTAAACTTTTATATAAAAATATTATCATTGTTAATGTCCTTTCTCCCATCCACTGGCCTTTTTATTATTAATAACTTGTTTAAATAGAATAGGACTAAGTTATTCATGTTACATTATACATCCTTTGCTTATTTTAGTTCTGCTATCATGTTATTTTTCTTTGTGCTAACATGCTGGTAGTCTCAATGTACCTAGAGATCTGAGTTAAGGGTATTATTCTTCCATCATTGAGTCTTTTCCTGTCTGCAAATATATAATCCATTTATTTTTATGCCAGTCAGTCCATTTCCAATGGGCTAATATTTTTCTTAAAAAGTATTTATAATATTTTGATATGACTTCTCTGTAGTTCATAACTCTTTTCTGTCTCTCTCATTTTTTTATTACTGACCCTGGTTTTCTCATGTTTTTCTTGTCACGTACATATATTCTCACTTTTTCATTGCTGTCCCTGAGTAGGAAAATCTATGTTGGTTTAATCTGGATTTTTTAATTAGTTCTTTGAAAAAAAAATTTATCTCTTAATCCTTTGCAGTCCATGATGTTGTATAATCTATAATTAATCCAAGGTGGCCTTTTCACAAGTACTTAGACATATTGAAAATAAAAACTTCCAACAAAATGATGTTTCTTATTTCCTTTTGTCATAAAATAAAAGCAACTCCCTTTTTCAAAATGCACAGTGAAATTCATCCTGCTATATAACTGACTTGTCTCTCCTTTTGGTTTCCTTTGTAGCAAAGATGTCAAGACAGATATTATGCATTTCTTCCAGTAGTAGGCCCTCTGATTGATCATTGGACAAGAATCCCCTACTTAGAGTACAGATATCCACATTCAAGTTTATACCAGGTATAAGATATGTATGATTCTGAGCACCATTTGAATCTTTTTTTGCCATTCTACCATATCACTGAAGATGAGAAAAGCGAGAGATAAAGAGAGACACAAAGCTGGGAATCATTATTGTTTGCCATATGTTGTTTAATGAGTTGTCATACCCAAAATTTCACCACCATATGGCCATACATGATGAGTTTTTCCATGGTTATCATGGAGTTATGTGGTTATCATGGAGTCATCAGAACATAGACAGTTGTTGAAATAATAGTTAAGCTATCTATCATGGTAGAATCTTCAAAAGCTTAAGTTCCATCAACATAATCATGGAAAACCCAGGGTCACTGCTACATCATGATAATGTGTCAGAGTAGAACTCTGTGGAGAAAGTGCAAAGGACAGTCAAAGTAACCAAAAATGTATGTAGGATTATTTCACTTTAAAGACTTGCACATAGTGCTTATTAAATGCTTGGTGAGTGAATTTTGAATGAACTACTTATGGCCTGGTCAATGGATATTCTTAATACATTTGATTTTTCCTTTGCAGACAATGAGCTTTACATCATAGAGGTGATATAGTACACAGATTGTTGTTCACCATATATTGTAGTGGAAAGAGCACTGGATTTGAGGTTGTAGTTCTTGGGTTCAAAACTTCACTCTACTACTCACTATTTGTGTAACTATGGGTATGTCACTTAAAACCTCTTGGTATCAGTTCAGTATTTTAAAATTAATGACTTTGGACTAGATGAACTTTGAGGTTCCAACAAGCTCTAAATACATGATCTTTTGAACCTACCATTTTAGATCAGACTTAGGAAGTTACATGGAAGACCTCAGCATTCCTAACTTCCCCTCGGAGTCTATGTTGGAGAGTAATAAATGCCATTTGTGAATATGCATCTCTCTAATGCATGCCCTGATTGATATTAATAATTGGATTGTTATCAAAATCCTTGTTGCAGTTATATCTTTCAAGAAATCTAATGGGTTTCTCTGTATATGTATGATTCTTTGGTAAATTTATCAGCATGGTTTCAGATTTTTCTATTCAATTGATATTTTGTATTCAGACTATACATTTAGCTTTCATAATTACTATAATTAAAAAAATTATTCAGGAACATATTGCTGAAGTTCTGTGCTCTCTTGGAAATCCACAGATATGAAGTCTGAGATATATTTGACAAAAATTCATAACCAAGTAAACTTCTGGGACACAAATAGTCTGTATTCAATGGAAGTATTTCTTTATATAGGCATGTCATATAGACATAGTCTAAGTCTAAATTCAGTGAACTATAGAATCATAAGACTTAGTACCCTTAAAGATTTTCTTGTTCAGTTCTTTTATTTTAAAGTTTTCCAATGAAGGAAATCAACTTTTTCTCAAGGTCACATAGGTAATTGTTAGCAAAGTTGATAATCTCTGATAGTAGGTTCCATGTCCACATGCATGTATGTATATATGTAGATATGTATAGGTGTGTGTATGCAGAAAATGTTGATGTCTCTAATAACATTCATGAGCCAGAAGGTGATCAGGAGAGTAGTATATTGTCTCTGCATTTCCCCTTTAACTCAGGAAATTTGTGTACTGTGGGCTATCCTTCAAAACTTCCTTGTGGTTTAATGGTCAATTTTTTGATGCAGACAGGCCTGTAATGATAAAGACATAAGTGTGTCAGATAAACTTTGTCTAATAAGAAAATTATCTGAGATTCTATCCCAAGGCTCTTCTGGCTATTTGAAAGTCCCATTAATCATAGTTCCATGGGGAAAAAGTGGGTATCATTTCTATTCCTCTTTTCATGCTGTAGCATTTGATGAATCTGACTTACATGCATAAGGAAAAGTTACACAGGTTTTGGTTTATGACTTAAAATAACACAGGAAAAGGTTGCTTTTCACATCATTCTGGCCACCCATCCCATCTTTAGTTCCATTACCAAACTGAAATTGCTATTGCTATAGTAATAAAATATTAAAATATAAAATATACGTTCTAATGTACATAAATTACTATATAACTGATGCATAAGAAGAGTAAATACTTCCTTTGCCAAAAAATTCACCTACATTTGATCTGCTATAAAAGTGACTTTTGAGGTCTGGAAGAATAGTAAAGTAGTTATCAGAAGGGGGAACATAGCTCATCATCTATGTAATTGATGAATAATTTATCATGGTGAAAAAATGGCATATTATAGTTTTTATATAATAGTGTTCCCTGACACACCTGGATTCAAAAGTGTACGTAAAAACTTTTCAGCAAGTTAACAATATTCCAGGAAAGTTCCAATTGATTGATAAACTCGTTAAAATACAGGAGGGAAGCTTGGGAGGAAGAAGCTGGTCCATGTAGGAGAAAGAAGCATGATTGCCCTTAGGGTTGAGATGGTATAGAGTCAAAATAATTTAAAAATACATTTAAGGTGAATCTGATAGTACAATAGTAGAAGTTGGGAGGGACCAGGAAGGGAACAGATGTGCCTTATGTAGGAGGAAGACATTTTTATTAGAATTCAGAACTTCATTTGCTATAAGTCTAAGTATATTTTCTAGGAGAATTTATTTATGGGATGCTGAAGAGATGGGTTTTTACAATATTCCCTCCACCTCCATTTTGAAAGGTCTTCAAAGTATTATGGACTTGTGGAGAAAGGGGAAAAAAAGCAATTTATGTTACTATGTTTGAGAGTCACCTACATGTCTATCATTTATTTAAATGGTAAATTTTGCTTATAAAGCAATTTAAATATTTATGTGAGTTGAGTTTTTCTTCAAGTAGACATGTGAGCATCCTTTTATTTATTGATTCCCAAGAATATCAGGAAATATGAGTTTCCAACTCTTCACTAGAGGAAATGACTATGCAAAATTAACACAATCAAAAGGGGTTATTTTGAATAAATTGTCAATCAGGTTCCAACCTATTTTAATTCCAGTGCAATTTAATTTTTAACAAATGTGATTACTGAAAGTACTGAAATATTTGGGATGGTTATTTGTTATGAACATGCAAAATAAATCCTCTATTATATTAATACAATAGTCCACATATAAACTCAACTTCAGGTCATATGACATTCATGGATGCCTATTTTTCTTATGCCTAAGAATAATCTTCGATTTTAGCATTTGCAAGAGGCAAAGAGAGTGTGTCCAGGAGTCAAACGTTGCAGTGTTTCTAAGTTCACTCCAAAAAATAAATTGATTTAAAATATCTATATGCATTATTATTCTTGAAATGTACGTTTCTCTATCCCTTCTTCTGGCCTAATTCTTAAGTGATACATTCATTAAATAAACTTTTATTAATGAATTACAGTAGATCAAACAATGTGATATTTTCAAGATGATAGCAAAACTTTTGAGTGAAATTTCAGCTCCTGGGCATGGAGACCAATCATATTTAATACTTATATAGAGCTTTCATGTGTTGCTATAGCAGGACATAGAATACATTAATCTTTGAACAATTTAAGCTGAATGGCACACAGAGCAAAATGGAATTGGACATAATGGGTATCAGAAATTTGATACATACTATATAAAAATGAGCTTTGAAAAAGAAAAGGAGCAAAGGGTATCAAAGAATCTGTGATAGGAAGACAATACGAGATGACTATGTGGCAAGGAAAGACAAACAAACAATGTATGTTCTACTGGAACTTTGGCAATGTGGAGAAAGTAAGGAAGCCCTCTTGTATATTGAGAAGTTCATCCCCATGAACTTATGGGAGGACATATACTTGAATCATAGCCTGGACAGGCATCAATGAATTTCAGTCTTCATGATTCAAGGGAACTTTTAATTTTATAAAACCAAGTATCCATTTCAGTGTAATGAATTGAAGTTTTGCCAAGTGTTTTACACACATTGTCTCATTCAATAATCATATCAATCATCTGAAACAAGTGCCACAGGTATTGTTATTTCTGTTTCCCAGAAGAGGAAACTGAGG
Organism: Bettongia penicillata ogilbyi; assembly: GCA_023548195.1. Lineage (NCBI taxonomy): Eukaryota > Metazoa > Chordata > Mammalia > Diprotodontia > Potoroidae > Bettongia > Bettongia penicillata. The sequence goes on from JAJHZJ010000797.1 coordinate 3,923,120, forward strand.
TACATAGAAGTTAAATGACTTGTACATAGCCACAAAGTTGACAAATGTGAGAGACTACATTTATACGTAGGTCATCCAGTGTTATTGTCATTGTTGTTTGTCCTTCATAGAAGATGACCATGACACATTGGGAAGGTGATGCCATGAACTGCAAGTGAATTGGATTCAAGTGAGGCAGGACTGTGTAAAGTCACAAGACTCACTTTCTCCACTGGAGTCATCTGGGTCCAGTGCAAGATATAGATCATGAGGACTGGATATGGCCCCAGAAGCAGTAAAACACCTCGTTTTTGTTTTTTTTCCTTAAGCTAAGGTCATTCCCAGGTGTCAGTTTGTTGGAAACAGCACCCATTCAACAATTAAAACTAAGTAAGAAATGAAGAAAAGAATGACCTCTTTTATCTAGTAAGAAAAAAATCAATGAGAGGGAAAGATCTTCAGTGTTTCTGTCCAAAACAGAAACAATTGCTATTTACACTCACTCTGAGCAATCAGAGCCCAAACAATGACCCAATGAGGCTTATGTTGGGACCTATTGTTGACTGGCCAATGACAGCCACAGTGATTTGGGCTTAAGGCATGGTCCTAACATTATGTCCAATGTATATACCAAGTCACAGTGCCTTTCAAATATCTGCAGGCAAAGAAAATATTGGAAAAACTGAAGAGCAAAAAGTTTCAGTAAAATGAATCAGTGTTCCACGGAGTAGATAACGATAGACTTAAATCTTAGGGAATACATGGAAAAAAAAATGAAATTCTCATGTTCTTTTCCTATATAAATTAAAGGAAAGGCAAAATATAAGGATTTCTTGGGCTGAATATTTCAACCAATTAAAACATTTATTAAGCACCAATGAATGAGTGAATTAATTTTTTATTAATTAAAAAATTACAAATATTTTATTCTTAAACTTAAATCTAAAATGATAAAAGAAAACAGAACATTTCTGTATACACAGCAGAACATGAGAGATTCAATATAAAACAATAGATTTCCAACTCAAGAAAACCTATATAATAAATACACATAGTTTTCAAACCTACTCAGCTTTTTTTTGCGTCCTTACTTCTTTTGTCCTCTGCTGTGTACTTTTAATTTATTTTTCTCTCTCCCCTCACCCTGAAACAGACAATTAAATGCAGATGTCTATACATAGGTATCTATAAACATACATACACATGCAGACATATACAGATATGTATACTGTACTGTGAATATTTCCACTTGTCATATTGAATTTATTAACCATTTGCTGTGTGCTAAGCAAAGACTAGGGAGTTCAAATAAAAGCAGGTAGATAGATATCCTCTTACAACACATCTAGAGGAGTGGTGGTCAGGAAGGGCTGCTTTTGTCTTGAAACACGTAGCAATGGTGAGTATGACCAAGATACTGTTTTGGAATGTGGGAATACTGTTGATGCCTTAAAAAAGGTTAAATTCTAAGAGGATTATGTGAAGGTGGTTGAGTAGGTCAGAAAATTCTAAGCTCTCATAATCTTCCACCGCAAAAGATATAACATAGCACCTTAAGGTGAATAAAGTGCAAGTAAAAATAAATAAGAATAAGGGAATAACCAGAGCCTTCTTGGGACAATTTGAGGAGATCAAAAGAAAAATCCTAGGATGATGTTTGGCAACTGTGAAGAGGAAACACCTCTAGGGAGAATATCCTTTAAGGACAAGCAGCAAGCCACTTAAACAAGCAGCAAGCCCTGGGGTTACCTGGTTTGAGAGGCTGTCTAGGTCCCAGCCACAGGAGCTTTCACCCCTGGGATAGTGAGAGGAGTTAGGTATCTGATTTCTGGAAGATTGAGAGAACCTCTGCTGACAAAGAATGCCAGACCCAGCTGTCCTGTGAAGAGCATGGGGGGTGGGACGAGAAACCAGCACTGGTCTGGTGAGCGCAAAAGCAGTGCGGCAGAAAGCCGCTGGCTGTGCATGCTTACAGCAGGGTTGTTATGAGGATAAAATGAGATATTTTAAGATGCTTTGCAAAACCTTGAAGTGCTGTATCAATGCAAACTATTATTAATTAGTATTATATGGTTATTCATTCATTTCAATAATGTTTGACTGTGACACCATATGGGTTTTGTTTTGTTTTGTTTTTTAGCAAAGATGCTGGAGTGACTTGCTATTTCCTTCTCTACCTTATTTTACAGATGAAAAACAGAGGCGAAGAGAGTTAAATGACTTCCCCAGGGTCACACAGGTAGTAAGCATCTGAGGCCAGATTTAAATTTAGGAAGATGAGTCTTTCTTACTTCAGGCCCAGCATTCTCTCTACTGCATCACCTAATTAATGTAATACTAGTCCTAAAATAAGACTGGAAATAAAACCTGGAATGAGATGGCATAGTTTTTAATGTCATACTAAATTGTTTGTACTTAATTCAGGTAATGGAGAGCTTCTGAAAATTATTAAATATGGGAGGGATGTGATTAGGGCTGTACATTAAACAGGTTAATCTGACATTCATGAGTAAGATATATTATTGGGAAGAAGAAAAGGGACATGGGAATTGGTTTGCAATACATCTTTTCATTGTGGTCTGAAAGTGGAATAGAATATCATACCATATAGTGTGTCAGTGAAATAATTTTAGACACTATATACAAGTCACTATATGCCACATAATTGTATGCTACAGCATCCTAGAAAAACCTTTATCATACTATTGATGGCAGAAATTAGACTAAAAGAATAAATTGTCTATGTACACAGTCAAAGGAATCTAATGAAATCATTGAATTCACTTCTAAATTCTCTATTCATGAAACGATTTTATAGAAATTAGATCTAATGGTATTGACATATGCAAATCTAAGTCTAAAATTAATATGAAGAAATATTTGTTTAATGTTGATTAGCTGTCTCTATGGGACTCAGGACTAAAATCAAAGTTAAAAAAAGGTGTTAAAGTTTGTAGATTCAAAAAAGGTCAATATTTGTCTTACTGAGAATAAATTTCCATTTGACTGTTTTTGGCTAATAATAATTGCCTATTGATTCTGGTATATTTTTGTCAAGAAAACACATTAAAGTCAATTTCTTAAAATAATAAATTTTATGACAGATGGATTATTTTTATACTTTGGAATAAACCATAAAAATATATATTTTTTCTATCACCACCACTGCCCTCAAAAGTTGTGGGATTCTTTGAAATGCCTGAATGTTCTCTCTGATTATTTGACTTGGTACATTCTTGTTAGTACATTTCTTTGGTGGGGGGATGGATTGATCAAGCTTAGTGTTAAAGTATGAAAACTGATGGATTCCTCAAAAATGATGTAAAGAATATGCTGGGAGCCACTATCATGTCATAATGAGTGAACAATAACTGGCTTAAGGGACAGACATTGAGTCAGCTGGATCAATATCTGGGGAGAAATTTCCTGATGTAAAATCAAATATATAAACCTTTGATATCTGGGACTGTTTTTATACCTGGAGAATTTTTAACCACTGGACTCATTCTACTAAGTATTCAAAGGGCTAAAAATTGATGTATGCAGGGAGTATTTACATAGGCTACTTCATTTATTTTCTAAAGTCATAAAACCTCTTCCTGGAGATTAAAAAAAAATTAGTGTGTGACCATGAAATTTCAAATTATGGAGAACTCTTCTCCTCTTTACGCTTCATAAGATAAGCTGTATGGGATCATATGAAATGAAAGAAAGGACCTTGAGAGGATACCTAGTCTAGTCCCTCATTTTACAAATTAGAAAAGTAAGTTACTTGATCAGGGTCATGAGAAGCAAGCAGTAGAACAGGGATTTGAACTCAGACCTTCTGACTGCACACAGAATGCTCATTCATGGAATTATTCCTCTAGTTCATACACACAGGAGAGGAATAATATACAGTGCAATAATACATTTTTTTCTACTTATCTTTCCCAGCCCAAAGGTCTCCTTTAATATTTCAAAGGATCCATGATCTCATCAATATGGGTACTTCCTCTAATGGTGCAGATTTCAACCCATATGTATCATTTCTACCTGTGTGAATTTTGCTCTTCGCCTTCGCAATAATAATTATGAACTTTGGGGTCATAGCTGTTGCTAATAGACATGAAAAAAGTACCTAAATAACTTGATTTAGTGCCATATAGTAAATTTTCAAAGAATTGCTTTGTACATCAGGAAAAAAATTAAAAATTCATCTGAAGGTCAAGAAATTCAAGGAAATAATAATGAAGTGAGAAGGGTTTATTAGTAAAAAAGATAAAATCATGTACAAAACATTAATTATCAAACTATTTGATACTAGCTAAAAAAGAAATGGGTTAATGACAAAGACCAGTGCATAGAATAGAGAAGTTAATAGATGTAAAATTATAGTATTCAAAAAGCCCCAAATGCCTCAACTACTAGGAGAAAGTTTTATTTTTTATTAAAAAAACATTCTGTTGGAAAAATATATTCTGGCAAAAATTAGGTTTAGCCTAAGACCTCATATCATATACCATATTCAGCTCTAGATTAATTTGTGACACCTAAGGGAGCTAGGTGGTAAAATTGTTCGAGCTTGGAATCAGAAAAAAACAAGAAAAAAAAAACCCTTATCTTTCATGAGTTCAAATCTGGCCTCAGAACCTAGCTAGTTGTTTGACCCTGGACAAGTCTCAACCCTGTTTACCTCACTTCCTCATCTATAAAATGATCTGGAGAAGGAAATACCAATCCACTCCAGTGTCTTTGCCAAGAAAACTCACAAAATGGGGACACACAAAGTTTGACATCACTGCAATGTATATGAGTTCACATTATAAACAAATTGGAGGAGCAAGGAATGAAATACTTTTTTCTTTTACAATTATAGGTAGCAGATAAGTTCATGACTAAATTAATGATAAAGGGTCACATAAGATAAAACACAGTTTTGAGCTCATAAAATTGAAAATATTTTGCACAAAGGAAATCAGCATAGAATTTGAAGGGAAAGAGTTGATTAGGAAAAATACTTGGAACAACTTTTTCTTTTGATAAAAGTATAATGTCCAAGATATATAAGGAATTGATCCAAATAAATAAGAATGAGAGCGATTCCTAATAACATATACGTGAGTGTGTTCAAATGAAATGAGCAGGCAGTTCTCAAAGGAAAAAATCCAAGGTATCTATAACCACATAAAAATATTCCAAATCATTAATGATTAGAAAAATGCAAATTAATGCAACTCTGCATTTCCTGCTCACACTGATCAGATAGGCCAAAATGACAATCAGAATTTTAAAATGGCAATTCTGGAATGTGATACATATTGGTGCAGGGAGCAACCTGTGAACTGATTTAAATACTCTGGAAAATAATTTAATACTGTGGCCAAAAAGTCATTAAAGTACAGTTCTGTTCCAGCAATACTGCTACTAGGCTTAAACCCCAAAGAGATCAAAGACAGTAAAATAGTTACATGTACAAAAATATTTAGAGCCTCAGTTTTAATTATAGCGAACACTGGAAGCAAATTTGGTTCCCATTACTCCAGGCTGCAAATGCATAATGATTGAATAACTATGACATATGAATTATTGAAATATTATTAGAGCAACGTTATGGCAAAAGGATGGATTCAGAGAAATTTGGGAAGACATGAACTGCCGTAGAACAAGGTGAAGAACATCAATAGGTCGTGTTATACAATTATTATAGCATTATGAAACAAAACAAATGAAAGATTTAAGAATGCTGGTTAATCATGACTTCAGAGGACTAATGATGAAACATGCTACCTACCACCTGACAAAGAAGGGAGGTACTCATTGAGATTGGGACATATGTCGTTGGTCATTGACAATGTGAGGATGCAATTTCCTTGGCTATGCTTTTCTTAAAAAATGTGTGTGGGGAGGTTATACAAACAGGTGGGGATTCATCAAGAGAAAGTAAAGTGCAATAATGATAATGTTATAACAAAAAAAAGAAATAGTACGCTGTTACATTAAAAAGAAATGGATAAAAACACCGGAAGAGGCTAATAAGTAAAGGACAAGGAGGATAACTGTATCACCAAGGCAATATTCATGGCACTAGTGGTGACTGTGAATATGCCAGCGTAGTTCTCAATTGCAAAATATAAAAGACTCTAAGTAGAAGGCAGAAGAAAAACATTTATTTAGACATCAGAAAGTCAAATCCCAAAACCAAAAAGCAAAATTTGTCATGGTGACCAAGAAGTGAATAAGCATGCTCAGCGCAGGGGCAAAGCCATCCTCAAGCCTCCCTGCCTCAGCCAACGACTTCTCACAAGCAAACACTCACTGGCCTGAGCCTCGCTGGGCAGTCATGCCTACTTGCATCCTCTCCCCTCTGACCTCCAACTTTCTCACTCATTTCCTCTTGGAAGTGAAGTTACACACTTCTTGTTCTACCTGTTCAGCAAATTCCTTCCACTACATGTGACCTAGATTTCCAGGTGACTTAAGCAAATCATATGAGCCTATTAATGAATGAGAAAGATGTTTCCCTTTAAATTACTTTTACAATAACTTTGTTTACTTGCATTTTAAGTATTATTTTATTTCCCCCCAATTACATGTCAAGACAATTTCTAGCATTCATTTTTACAAGATTTGGATTTCCAAATTTTTTCCTTCTTCCCTTCTTCCTAAAATGGCAGGCAATTTTATATAAGTTGTACATGTGTTATCATGTATAACATATTTCCATATTGATGTCAGATGTAAAAGAAAAAAAACAGATGAAAGGGAAAAACATGAAAATGAGAAAAAAGTTAAATGAGAAAAAGTTTTTTTTCACTTTCAATCTTATTAATTTCACCTTTGATTGTTAGGATCTCCAATTTGGTGCTTAATTGAGAATTTTTAATTGGTTATTTTTTAGTTATTTTAGCTGCATACCAAATTCATTGATCTGTTTTTTTTTCTATTTTGTTATAAGAATTTAGAGAAATAAATTTTCCCCTAATTACTGCTTTGAGTGCATCGCATAAGTTTTGGTATGTTGTCTCATTGCTGTCATTCTCTTTAAGGAAATTATTGATTATTTCTATGATTTGTTCTTTGCTCCACTTTTTCTTCAGGATTAGATTATTTAGTTTGCAATTAATTTTAATCTATCCTTCCACTGTCCTTTGCTGAATATAACTTTTATTGCATTATGAAAAGAATACATTTATTATTTCTTCCTTTCTACATGTGATTTTGAGATTTTTATGCCTTATGGTCAATTTTTGTGTAGATGCCATGTGCTGCTGTGAAAAATGCACATTTCTGTTTCCATTCAGTTTTTTCCAAAGGTCCATCATATCCCACTTTTCTAATATTTTATTTACCTCCTTAGTTTCTGTCTTGTTATTTTTTGGTTGGATTTATTGAGTTCTGAGAGGGGAGAGTCAGTGTCGCCCACTAGTATAATTCTGCTGTGTATTTCTTTCTGTAACTCACTGAGCTCCTCCTTTAAGAATCTGGATGCTATACAACTTGGTACATATATGTTTAGTATTGATATCAGTTCACTGTCTATGGTGCTTTTTAGCAAGATGTAGTTTCCTTCCTTACCTGTTTTATTTAGGCATATTTTTACTTTCACTTTGTCTGAGATCAGGTTGCTACCCTTGCTTTTTATTTTTTTAACTTCAGCTGAAGTTTAATAGATTCTACTCCAACCCTTTATCTTTATTCTGTGTGTGTCTCTCTGCTTCAAGTGTGTTTCTTGCAAATAACATATAGTAGGATTCTGGTTTTTGATCTTTTTTTCTCTCTGCTTCCATTTTATGGCAGAGTTCATCCCATTCACAATCACAGCTATGATGACTACCTGTATTTCCCTGCATCCTATTCTCCTCCTGTATTTCCTCTCTCTCTTCTTTCATCCTTTTTCTCCTCTCCAGTGTTTTGGTTCTGTCTACTACTCCCCCAATCTGCCCTCCTTTCTGTCATCTCCTTTATGTAATCTCCTCATCTCCTACTTCCCTGTCAGGTCAGATACATTTCTATATTTAACTGATTGTGTATATTATTCCCTCTTTGCCGAAATAGATGGGGGTAAATTTCAAGCAATGCTCATTACTGACCCTCCCACTTTCTCCTCCACTGTAATAGATCTTTTGTGTTTGTTCATGTCAAATATTTTGCCCCATTACATCTCTCCCTTATTTCTGTATCAAGTGTGTTCCTTTTTTCTCATTCCTTAATTATTTTCATGATTCCCTCAATTTCACTTTATACCCATACCCTCTGTATATGTATATTCTTTCTAGCTGTATTATAAGATATACATTTTTTTAAAGAATTACAAGTACCATATTCTCATGTAGGGATGTGAATACATTAGTTCTATTGAACCCCATATCGTTTCTTTTCCCTTTTTACATGTTTATGCTTCTTCTGGGTCTTCCTATTAAAGATCAAATTATTGGTTTAATTCTTGTCTTCCTTTTATGAAAACTTGAAATTCTTTACTCAGTGAAGGACCATTTCTTCCTCTTGATTGATTATGCATAATTTCTGTGGGTAAATGATTCTTGGTTGTAGTCCAACTCCTTTTTGTTTTCTGGAGTATCATGTTTCATAACCTCTGATCTTTCAATATTGCAGCTGCTACATCCTATGTAATCATGTGGCTCTTTGATATTTGAATTGTTTCTTTCTAGTCACTTGCATTATTTTTTTTCCTGGACTTGACAGTTATTTCGTTTGGCTAGTATGTTCCTTGGAGCTTTTATTTTGAGACCTCTTTCCAGAGGCTATTGTTGGATTCTTTGAATGCCTATTTTGCCCTCTGATTTCACAATATCAGGACAGTTTTCTTTGACAATTTCTTGCAAGATGCTGTCCAGGTCCTCCTTTTGATTATGGCTATCACATAGTCCAATGATTCTGACATTGTTTCACTTGGATCTCTTTTCTAAGTAAATTGTTTTTCACAAAAGGTATTTTATATTTTCTTCCATTTTTCATTTTTTGATGCCTCATTAGCATCATTGTCTCATTAGCTTCCACTTGCCCAACTCTAACTTTTAAGGACTTGCTTTCCTCAGTTAGCTTTTGTATTTCCTTTTCCATTTGTCCAACTGTATTTTTTTAGGAGTTGTTTCCTTCAGGGGATTTTTTTGTATCCCATTTTCCATTTGACCAATTTTACTTTTTAAGCAGTTGTTTTCTTTTTCCAAGTTGCTGATCTTTCTTTCATAATTTTCTTGCATTTCTTTTCCCAATTTTCCTTCTACCTCTCTTATATGATTTTAAACTCCTCTTTGAGCTTTTCCATTTGTTCTTTCTGGACTTGAGACTACTTCTAATTTTTCTTTGTGGTCTTGCCCACAGACATTTTGACTTTGTTTTCCTCTTCTGAGTTTGTGTCTTGATCTTCCCTGTTACCATAATAACTTTCTATAGTCAGATTCTTTGGTGTTGTTTTTTGCTTATCTTTTTGGACCTTTTCTCTTTTCTTAAAAATTTGATCTCTGTTCCTGATGTGGAATGTTTAGTGTCTCAGGCTTCCGGTGTCAGGGGATGCAGGCTCTTGTTTTTTTTTCCTGGTGTTGCACTGATGCTACCCTGAGGCCCATGGGAGACCCTTGAGTGTGGTGCTACACTAAAGGGGTGGAATGGGAGATGGTTGATTCTTCTCCAGTCCATAGGGGTCTGCCAGCTTAACTAGTGGTGAGCCAGCATCCTAGTAATGATGTCTGGCATGTGCTGAGGCAGATATAGTCTGGTCTCTGGTGGCTGCGTATTTGTTTAGGCACCTGCAGGATGTCTACCTGTTTGCCTAGGGATATTCTGAAGTATGTGGTGGTCTGGCCACTGAAATTTGCCCTTTTGCCTAGGGCTATGCTGAAGAACATAGACGTTCTCAGAGCTGGAGTCTGTCTGGTCACATGGTTATGCTGAGGCATGTGAAGGAGCAGGCAGGGAGGACTTGTGTTGATATTTGCCTGCTGCACCTTGCTGGGGCTCAGGATCTACCACTGGTTTGTTGAGATAGGGTTTGCTGGTGACTTGCTGGAATGCTTCCTGTTCTGGAATTTGCTCCCCTTTGACCAGAGCAAGAAACATCTTTCCTGCCAATCTTCTAAGTTTCTGGGGCCCAAAGCGTGCTTTACCACTTATTTTGGCTGGTTCTGCTATTACAGAATTTGTTTATGAGTACTATTTTATGGTCATTTAGTGGTGAACTTGGAGGATTTATGGTGATTTACTGCTTATTCTTCCATCTTGGCTCCTGGAAAGAGCACAGAATACAGCTTTGAAACACATATGTAGAATTTATTGTGTTATCTTGAACAAACTTTTTAATGGATATTCAAGGTTTCAAGTGTAGTATTTTGTCTTTTTTTCTTTTTTTGTGTATGGAAATGCTTATGCATGCCTAGTTAACTTAATTAAAATATTTAAAAATGAGACTAGGTGAATGACTTCTTCATGCAAATGGATCAGATATTTTACATATTTCTTCTCCCTTTTCTTTTTCATGTGAAGAATTTACATCTATGTCTTTCGAATTTCATGCTTTGCTACTTTTACTTCCTCATGGACATTGGATTCTACCTATCTTTTCTCAGAATACTTTTAAACATGAACTCCACAAATTTATGGAAAAAAATATGTAATATCATACCTGACACTGTCTTAGGAACTAGGGAGACAAAAACAAAAAGAAATTATTTCATTTCAGTTTCTACCTCCACAAGAAGTGTCTCCTAAACACTGCTCAACTCCAAATGGCAATGGTTCTTTTTTTCATTTTTCAGCTGCATCATTTCACACTCCAAACAAAATGAAATTCTCAAAGAATTATGTTTTATTATATTTAGAATACTCATATACAAACATATAAGGACAAATATGTGCAAAGTAAATCCAAAATAATTGTTATGGGGACACTAATAAGTGAGGGTGATCTGGAAAAGTATAATTTAGGTGATGGAATCTCAACTGGGCCTAGAGGAGGGCTAGGAATTCTCACAATTAAGTTACCAAAATTGGAGTAGAATCTGTTCAAAGACTGAAAGTGCAGAAATAAAATGTGACATACATACCAATGATTGGTTGTCATTCATTCTCAAAGAGGACCAAGTGACATCACTACACTAGAGTCAAGTTACATCATGTTCAACTGTGGCTGATCAAATCAATACAAAACCAGCATGCTCTGCCACATGTCAGGTACAAATAGTCCATGTAAACATTTGGGGTGGATTCTTTAAATTTGAACATCTCCCATTTCTTTTGACCTAAGTTAATTCTGCTTCCCTCTTGGAGCACAGTACCTTCTCTGATGAAGACACAATGCGTTGGGAAATCTTGTGTCAGTGTATTTCCCATGTCACACAATTAATTCTAAAGTTCTTAAGTGAGACCTTGAAACTGTCCTTGTATCACTTATCATACTCATATATAGACATATATATATTCATATGCATCCATGTAAGACTATACTGTACTTGTTTTTCCTCTGTTTCTCTGAGGCTGAATAACCTCTTCCTTCATAAGTCCAAGTCTTTCCCTATTTCTACAAGTCCACCAACTCATCATTTCCTACACCATAGCAATAATCTAATCTTAGACTGTCTAGTTATTTTAAATAGTCCAAAATAACATTGATAAATAACACATAGTGTAGTTTCCCTATTTTCTTCTTTTATTTGCATCTATTATAACATTGTGCAAGATCATTATTGCCATCTTTTTTCCTAACAATTCTACTCCTGATATTTATCTTATTTTTGTGCATATCTTTTATCCCTCCTGATTCCTCTATTTTACTTCTACGCACTACCTTGCCCTGTTATTACTTAATGTACCCCCCTGAAAGGATCCCTTCCTTATCCTCCCATTCCCATTAATCTAGTGAGTTCCCTTTATCCTACTACCTAATACCCCTCTAAAAATCTCTCCCTGGGAGAAGCCAAGATGGAAGAGTAGAAAGACACATATACTCTAGGGCTTCCCTCACAGCCCACAAAATACCTGTAAAAATGACTCTCAACAAATTTTAGAGCAGTAGAAGCCACAGAAAAACAGAGTTAAAGAGGCTTCCAGCCAAAGGTAACTTGGAAGGCTGACAGGAAAGGTCTATCTCACAGGACGCTGAGTGAAATGGAGCCCAGCCCTGGCAGTGTGGCCCTGGGAGGAATAGGACCTGAACAGACCTCTGGAGCAGAATTCCCAACAGGGAGGATTCCAGATCCCTCAACCCACAAGCCACAAAGAAAGCTCCAAAAATCAGTGTGGAAGGGTGAGCTAGACAAGAGGGAAAAGGGATTCCCATAGTATTGCCCTAGGCTGCAGCAGCAGCAGCAGTGGGTGGTAGAAAACTATGTGGAAGCAAGCTAGGTCCATTGTCCAGGCAGCTCAGTTTAAAGTCTCTGGCAGAATTGAGCAGCTGACCTGAATCTCAGCCCTGCAGTTCTTTGTCTATTTGTTGGGTAGCTTTCTTGGCTAACTTTTGCAATTAATTGCTGGGGGTCTCCCTATACCTATTCTAGGTGCTGAAAGCTGTTACTTATTGGGTAGGTACCACAGACCATCTTCCATCCATTCACTAAAATGATCTTCCTAATGTTCGGGCTGAACATGTCACCCCCATAAACTCCAGTGGCTCCTTATTGCTCTTAATCTCAGGTACAAAATGTACTCTTTGGCATTCAAATCCTTTCATAGCCTACTTCCTTTCTACCTTTCCAGAATCTATTCCCCTACACATATTCTGATACTTTGACACTGACTTCCTGGCAGGTCTAGGAAAAGGTTTTCTTCTCTAAGCTCCAGGCATCTACTCTGACTGTCTTCTTTGCCTGGAATACTCTCTCTCCTCTGCTTTCCCTACCGACCTCCCTGATTTCTTTAAGTCTCAACTAAAATCTCTTTCACTGGAAACCTTTTCCAATCCTTCCTAATTTTAGAACTTTCCCTCTTTTATTTTCTATTAATTCTGTATATAACTTGTTCTGTATATATCTATTTGCATGCTGTCTCCCCCAGTAGATTATAAGTTCCTTAAACGCAGAAAATGTCTTTTTGCCTCTTTTTGTATCTCCACTGCTGAACGTAGTGCTGCACCATAATAGGTACTTAATAAATATTTATTCATTTATTGGTTGATTTGTAAGAGAAAATTGTTTTATGTAAGGCAATCTTTCTAATTATTTTTGACAATAAAATGATATATTTTATTTGGGTACCATGAATAGGTCATCCATGTAGAGTATTAAAAACAATCTCTTTTTTTTCCTGTTAAAAAGCCTACAATATCAATATTGATAGGACAACTGAGTGGCACAGTGGATGGATTGCTAGACCTGGAGTCAGGAAGGCCTGAGTTCAACTCTGTTCTTAGATACTTACTAACTTTGTGACCTTAGGCAAAGACAATCAACCTTGTTTGCTCAGTTTCCTAGTCTGTAAAAGGAACTGGAGAAAGAAATCACTCCAACATCTTTGACCACAAAATCCCCAAAAGGGGTCATTAAGTCAGACACAACTGAAAATAACTGAAAAGCAATAGTAGCATTCATTTTCTAATCCTATCAAATTTTTCCTACTCCATTATTGTAAATGAAGAGCTATAATTGTAAAAATAAGGTTACATGTTTTTTAAGAGTTCTATAGAAAAGAAGTTTCCCTTGTACATGTGATTAGGAGACACATCATCAAGGAGGTGGTAGGGGTAGCATTTTTATAAGTTTTTGAAGTTGAATGAGGTTTTTGCTAAAGTAATGTCACTATAGATTCACAGACTTAAAATATATAGTTCAATGGTTAGAATAATATGATTAAATTAAGTTCAAAATCATATGGAAGTGTAATTAGTCATAACAATGATTTGTTTGAATATTTAATTTCAAGATATCTTTGCAGAAAGGTTTAAACTTCCCATAGGACAGTTGCATCTCTCTGCCATGACAAAAACTTTGTTTTGTAAGTTGGAGCTAATAATTTCATTTCACTGAGACTTTGATTCCTATTAGCAAAATGGAAACATTTTTACCATCCCCATTAGGGTTGTTTGCCGATCCAGTGAAATAATGACTACTGCAAGAAGATAGTGGTTAGAGCTAGAAAGAACCTTCTAATCATCTTTCTAGTCTGATTCTCATTTTACAGATAAGTGAAACCAAAGGACTTGTCCAGAGTCACAAAGAGGCATTTCACTGTAACATTCCTACATCTGACCCTTTGCTTACCCCATCACTTTTGCCTTGAATACCTTCCATATTTATTCTTTGTTCAGAAAAACCTCATTCAACTTCAAAAACTTATAAAAATTCTACCCCTATCACCTCCTTGATGATGTTTCTCTCCTAATCACATGTACGAGGGAAACTTCCCTCTAAACTTTTATACTTTCAGTTTTTCCACCATGTCTGACTCTTTATGATCCCATTTGAGGTTTTCTTGTCAAAAATACTGGAATTATTTGCCATTTCCTTCTCCAGCTCATTTTACAGGTGAGGAAACTGAAGCAAATAGGATTAAGTGACTTGCCAAGGTTCGTACAGCTAGTAAGAGTCTGAGGCCAGATTTGAACTCAGTAAGATGAGTCTTTCTGACTCCAGACTGGCATTCTATCTACTTTGAGACCCATCTGCTCTAAACTTACTTACCACTTTGTGCTATCTATGCATATTGCATTAATCACATACAAAATAGTTTTAAAAAATATTTTGGTCTTACACCTGTTATTAGAATGTGAACTCTTTGAATCAGAAACATTATTTTAGTGACCCCAACATTCCCCATAGCATCTAATGTGGTAGTTTTTACATGATATGAGCTTAAGAAATCCTTTTTGAATGAATGGAGTAATGAATTGACTGTTATAATTTGCCTTTCAAAGTGGCAAAGCTATATTCCTAAAATGAGAAACAAGTTTTCTTATATATGTTTATTGCATGATAATAAGATAGTCTTATTAATTCTACAGATAGACCCAACTATTCTGAGACAAAGTGCATTTTATGTGGTTTATCTTTATCCTATGGTTGCCATTATAGTTCCTTTTCTCATTACATCATAATGATTACTATCTAAGACTGAAGCATCTGGTCCAATATGTGAACAAGAGGGTCTAAGATCACATAGCAATTCTCAGAGGGAAACGGGGATAATGGATCCAATAATTGCAGCTGATTGTTGAAATACATGTATCTCCTACTCCTCCACCCTAACACGTGATAAAATAGAGTGTTATTTAATTGCTGTAAATGTATTCTATTCCTCCAGGAATAGCATATAGAGGATATTTGAACCTTATGCCAAATTATGTAAGTATGATTTTCTGCTGTTTTTTAATTATTATTTTTAGATCTCTGTTTACCTGGTGTTTTGATGTTGGGCAATTCTTTATGTATAATAATAACATAAAATTATTCCATTCAATTAGTGCTTTTCTAGTAGTCATTAGAATGGTCATAATAGATATGTATTATTCGTATTTCAAAAATATGTATTATGATTTTATATGCCCTATGAAGCAGTCATCTAATGAGGTCACAAGAAAGATGGAATTAATTTCATAGGTATCTCAATGAAGATCTTACTTTTCACATACTTTAATACTGCAATGGATTCTGCAGGTATTTCCTGGTTCTTGGCTTGTCAATGTGTGTGGTATCTTGAAAAGAACATCAGACTGTGACTTAAGTAAGACTTATCCTGCTTTTTCCTATAATAAATTCTGTAAATGGAAGAAATTAATTTCTCTGAACTTAGGTTTCTTCATTTGATAAATGGGGCTAATAATACACTATCTCCCTTGCAAAGCTTTTGCGTACAACAATACTCTTTGACAGAAAGAAAAGAAAGGGCCATAGTCTTTCTTAATTATATAATGTATATGAAAATTCCCCATCACCTGTTGAAATTTATAACTATTTCTAACTTCTGGTCAGTGAATGCTTATTTATTACGTGTCTGCTATTTGCCAGTCACTGTGTTAAGTTCTGAGGATACAAAGAAAGGAAAAAGAAAATCTGTTTTCTCAAGCATGTCAGTTAAATAAGAGAAACAACAAACACCAATGTAAAAACAATCTATATGGGGGATAAAACTGGAGAAAATTAATAAAAGGAAGACACTAGATTTAAGGAGAATCAAGAAAAGTGTCATCTAGGTGGAACTTTAGCTGAGGCTTGAAGGAAGCCAGAAGGAGAAGATAAGGAGTGTGTGAATTCTACCTTGGAGACAGTAAATGAAAAGTCTAAAGCTGGGAACATCTTGCTAGAGGAATGGCAAGGAGGTCAATGTCAATGGATCTCAATGATTTGCTGGCTGATGGGCTGGAGGGGAAATGGGGAAGGAGGAAGAAAGTAAACAATAGGAACACAAGGGAGCTCGGAAGCATATATGAGGATTATGAAATCTTGAGCCAAAGTCTGAAGATCTTAAAAGGGAAAAAAAGAGAACATTTTCATGTAAAAACAATTTGCCACGCCTAAATATTTATATACTATCAGTTATTGCTATTATTATTCATGTATTTAATGAGGTTTTGACAGAAATTATTCTAGGTCAGGTCAAGGTGTTATTCTTTTTTTTATTTACTATTTTGGGGAGAAATCATATATATGATACCCATGGTGGGTATTTTGAGTCTACTCTTGACTTAGCCACTTTATTGACTGAGGTAAACATGTTAGTTGCATCCAGAATTGCCTGTCTACTCTCAGCCTTTACTCTGGCTAAGTAAAGAGGTATTTACTCATTTCTAAAGCATTGCTCTAAGATTTAAATCTATTTAATGACTGTTCTGAGAACATCTACCCAGCCTTCTATTTGCTTTTTGATGAGGAAACTTTGCCATTTTATATCCTCCTTAGGAGTGCTGGGTCCCGAATCTTATGAATATTTTACGTTTTTAAAAATATTTTCTAAATCTCTTAACATCTATTTTACTGTTATCAATATGTATATTAAGTTTTGTATTGCATAGGTGTTAATTGCTCTGAAAATATTTCTGAAAATCTTCCATAAGGGATTTCCCTAGTGTATTAAAAACAATACTCTGGTTTTTCTTTTTTTTTTTTTAATACTACTGACTTGCCAGTGTGGCATTTGGGCTGTCCGAACATTATTTTACATTCTCACTACTGTATAGAAAACAGTCATACCACTAGAAAGAAAAATAGAAAGTTTATTAAGTACATACTATATGTTAGTCACTCCTAAGTGCTAGCAATACAAACACAGAAAGAGCCCTTCCCTCAAGAAGCATAAATTCTAAAAAGAGAAGATAAAGCATTAGGAAGTGCTAGAAAGTTTGGGGTACAGCTATCTAGGTGATGAGACATCAGGGGAACTGCAAGGAAGATAAGCACTGACATGAAAAGGTATAAGCTCCCTTTATCAAAGGGAGTTCCTGGGAGATCCAGGGCTGGAGTTCAAGGTTCCAGTGGTTCCATCATCTATAAGGATGATGACTGGAATATGGGTGGTATGATGTGCAGTTGATGAAACTATCAGTCAAATTAGGGTAAGAAAAAAGAAGTTATATTAGATGATTTTCCTTGAGGAAACAAAAGAACTGATTGGTCAATTACATTCTTTACAAAATTCCCACATTATTTCCTCACTTTAGGCCTGAAATGCTGTATGACCCTGTTATATAATTTTCTTGGTCATATATTTTTTAGTCTTTAAACTAGAAATTTGTTTCTCCTCCATGTCAGAGTACCTGTGAAGAACAACTTTTTCAAAGTCTTTTGAAACATTTTACACACACCAAGTGATAAATAATATCAATATCCATTATGAAAGTTATGCATAGAAAATGTGCATTGAACATTATCAATGAACATATTAACTTTATTGGTAATTTAAATTATGCTTGGCAGTGGTGGGATGAGAAACAGGAGTGTAGAGTCTTTTGTCAGAAATTTTAATACTTAGATATCTTATTTCTCTCTGGACCTCAGTTTTCCCATGCAGAAAATTAAAAGACCTAAGTAGATGAGATGAAAAACATCATCTAAGTAGAAAAAGGAATAGGAGAACCCTTCAGACCACTAGCCAATTTCTGGAATGGACCTTGAAACCTGTGAAGAAAGGGCCTACTTTTCCAGCTACCTTGAGCACCAACAAGTAGTAAATGCAATGGCCCTTGGACTTTTCACACACCCTTCTCATCCTCATCCTAAAGTCACTGGACTTTGCTCAAAATCCTGGGTCTTGTCCAATGGTTCAATTTAAAAAAAAACTGATATGATTTCTATTACTGGAAACTATTTAAAGGTGATACACAATAATCTGCTTTGTCATTCTATCTTAACGTCCATGGAATCTTTCCCAGTGGGCAGTAGCTGAAATCTCTCTTTATTGTCTATCCTATTAAAATACAAGCTCCTTGAGGGCAGGAACAATCTTTTATAAAAATCATTTTTAGCTCTTGTTTTTAGCACAGTGCTTTGCATATTGTAAACACTTAATAAATGCTTTTCATTCATTTATATAATTCTGCATTATCTTGTGTATTAAAATAAAAAAATAATCAGAATGGTTTGTAAATTAATTATCAGGACAAATCCATTGATTGCAAATAGATTCTTAGAATCACTTCATTCAAATCAATTTTTGAATATAGGTAAGTAAACGATTATTTATAGCTAGTCACATTATTTAATATGAGGCAGCACAGGACACTAAAATCAAAGGAGTTGGTTTTAAATTTTGACTTTGACTCCATGTGACTTTGAAACAGTTATTTTATCTCCTTTGACCTCAGTTTCCTCACCTACAAAATGAGGAGGTTTCTCTGGGTTTACCTCTATGATCTTTTCCAGGTCTAAGTCAATGTTCTCATGGTTTCCAGATATCTTGACAGAGAATATCAGGTACCTCTTTATCTTTCATAAGGAACTTCAATATTATGTTAGAAGCATAATGCTTAAGGACACATGGTTAGTATGTAAATTCATTAATGTATTTAGATATGACTGATCATACAAGTGTCTATTATTTCTACTTAATAGATTCCATTGTAATACTTTCATTTTTCTTGCACTCTTTACATAGAGGCGACATTGAGATGAGGTTGCATTTTTCTCCAAATTGCTGATGCTATAACATTATCTCACGGAAAAAATGTATATATACACAGAGAGATACACGTGTATATATATATATATATATATATATATATATATGTATACACACATGTATATATAATGTATACACAATGTATATATAATGCACATGTATATATACTTATATGCACACATATAGGCACACATACATATATACACATGTGTGTATATCATGTGTGTTTGTATATGTTTTATATATATACATATATATCTGTATCTATACAGATAATGTGAAAGGGCATACATATTATTACAAAGTACAAGTCCATTTCAAACAGCCCATCATACCCGTGCTCTCTGCAGTAGTTTGAATGCTTCGTAGTTTAGTTCAAGAAAGGACTTCAGTGTCTGGTATCTTATCTTGATGCCAAATGTGTGCTTGTCTAAAAGAATATTTTATGCAGAACTCACAAAGTTGAAGTGCTCACACGCTAGTCAGAAGTCATATAAGGACACTCTCAAGCTCTCTCTTAAGAACTTTGGAATTGATTGTGTGACATGGGAGATATTAGCACAGGATCACCCAGCACGGTGTGCCCTCATGAGAGACGGTGCTGTGCTCTGTGAGCAAAACAGAATGGAAATAGCTCAAAAGAGGGTGAGATGCACAAATCCAGAGAACCCACTCCAAATGTTCACATGTACTATTTTGTCCTACCTCTGGTGCAGCGTTCCATGCTCTTTTGGTCTGATCGGCCACAGTTGGATGAATTGTAACATGACTCTACCATAACAATGTCATTTAGGTCCCCCTTAAGAATGAGGGACAGCAACCAGTCATAAATCCACTTTTGAATATCCTAATGTTATCCATTTTTTCCATGGAAGCACTAGATAAAATAATGTTACGGGGGTGCGTTAGGCAGACTCTCATTGATGGATAGGACAGCAAAGGATATTACAACGGAGGTACATCTAATATATAATATTTACATTCATTATTAAAGACAGCAAGGAATCTGCCTTCAGTTTGTATGTTGATAGATTTGGGTATAGAAAAAACTCTAGAAATAATCTAGTCCAACTCCCTCACATTACAAATAAGAAAACAGAATAAAAGAGACTTACTGTAGTTGGATGTGTGTAATATAGTGAAATGTTATTGAAAACAAGAATGGGGGCAGCACTTTACGGGAATATAACTCTTTTATGGTATAAAATGTGACAGTTTTGATTCATGAAAGTCTGACATCCCCATTTTGACAATTTAACCTCTTGCATCGTCAGGTGGGCAAGGTTCTTCATTTAATACTAGCCCTTTCTCAATAAAGAAACAGATTGAGCTGAATTCCAAATTCAATTGACAGGTAAAAGGGAAATTGCTTGAGAACAGCCTTGGGGCAAGAATGTCAGACACTGCAGACCTGATGCTATCAGGTACTCAAATTAAATTCTTTCACATGAACTCTGGGAGAGGTGGTTTTTGATAGCTTTCTTTCTATTACCATTGCTCATAGGAGCAAAGAAAATAAAAACCCAGTTTCCCCTTTAAAAAAACACTCCAGCATACCATCTGTATTTCATTCTCTTTTATCAAACTTGAAGAAGCAAAGTGTTTCCCTCTTTTGAAGAGGTAGTTTTTCCTTCTTCCCTTGAAGAAGCTTTAGTTTTTAGTTAGTGAATGTCACATACCCTAGCCCCACAGCTTCTAATTTGAATAAAATGATTGAGAAAATTAACTTCACACTTGAAATCATGGAGTCTGTTACTTTTAAATCTTTTTCAGAAGATCCTCTTAAAATATGTACTTTCAAAGAGAGAAAAGCATTTCTCATTATAACATCCTTAGAGAAAACTGTGGATTTAGACTGGCTTTTCACAGAGGAGAAAAGATCAATTAACATGTAATCACTGAAGCGGTGTAAGTTGCAGAAGGCTAACAGAGGCCTTACTTTCCTTATTCTCAAAAATTGATTTCTGCTTCTTAGCTATAACAAAGAAACTCTTGATTTATATAGATGCTACTCATTCACTTAAGGACCATACTCACAAAACAATAAAAATGCATTTAAAGGAGTCTTTTAATATAACTCCCTGCCAATATAGGTAGCAGTGGCATACCTTGTTATCTCTGGAATTTCTTTGACTGAAAACAATATCAATCACCAAAAATCAAGTAAAAGAAACAATTATTAATGTAGTTTTATATTTTTTTGAAACTTTTGTTTCCTTCAAATATCTCAAACAATACTTTCTATATAAAGTCTGTCCTAAGCCCCTCAGCTTCTAGTTTCTTCCCTCACAGACCACCCCTAAAACAACATTATATTTAGTGTGTGTATGTATGTATGTTATGAATATGCCTCCATAGAATGTAAACTCCTAGAGGGTTGGAGTTGATAATGTTTTGTCCTTATATCCTCAGCATTTAGTAAGCATTTAATAAACACTTGTTTATTGATTAAAACTTAAGGGGCACTAGCTTGGTCAGTGAGTAACTGTTGACAGAGGCCACACTTGAATATAGATCTCAGTGAATTCAACCCTGACACTTTATTTACAGGACTACATAAGACCATTATATAATATTACGTAAATCCTCATGATCTCAATTGGACAATAAGCTTTTATATAATTGTTCCTAAGTAACCCCTGAATTTATATATTCTAGATAAATCCAGTCCAAGTTAAAACTGAGTAAAATAAACAAAATTTAACTTGCAGTCTTTGGTTTATCACAGATATTTTATATGCCGTAGTCATGGGGAATCATTTCTAGTCATCTCTTGAATGAAAAGTACCTTATTTATTAAAAAAACTTTGATTCTTCACTCTATGAATCAAAAACATCATTCAGTAATTAAAAGAGCAGCACTTTAAAAGAATAAAAGATGCCATCACATCATTCTTCCTTGAAATATACAGCAAGAGGATGAGACTAATGGTGCAGTTGTGTCTTGTAGAAATTGATGAAAGATACTGATGCCTCTTTATATGCTTAGAAGAGCATTAAAATTCTGCCAGCAATAGATAATAAGAATGTGTTTATTAAAGCAGCTTAAGGATAGGTAAAGTTCAACCATGCAAAACATTACTTGAAAAGACATAGCCTAGCTATTTACCTTCTTACATCCCTTTGTGTGTGAAAATTAGTACTTAGGAGACATTTTTACTCACACAATTCAGTTCTGAAACTGACCAAAAATAATTTGCTTCTCCAGAGAGAACAAGAAAATTAAAAGGAACATTTAATGATTTTTTTCCAAGAGCTTAAAAATATGCACATAACAATTTGAACACGTCCTTTCTTGCTGCACATTGCAATTGTACATTTTCTAAGTATTTACCTATGCACATTTTTCATTATTTTAAGTTACATTGTGATTTTCCACTGATTCTTTTTGGTCATAAAAACACAATGCCATTTTAATAGAAATTCATATCTATAAAGAGTAACAATTACCTTCATTTAAAATATTAATAAATGTAATTATATAAAACAATTCTTTAGGAATACTTAAAAAGTATTTTGTATTTTTTATTCAATTCATTTTGGACTTCTGGGATACAATCACAAAATAATGGAGAAGTAGGTGAATAAATGCCTACATCCCACCCAAAGTAAAGTAGAGAGCTTGGCCTTGTCATGAAGATCAATTCAGGAAGTAAAGCTGATTAGAAGAGAGAATCAACTAGCATACTGAGTAATGTTTTTAAAAAATGAAGGTTTAGAATTACCTCCTTTACTACAGCCACCAGTAATTCAAAGGAAAGAAAATAGATTTTCCATAATGATGACATGAGTAATTAGAAGAAATTAAGCAAGAACTGAAAGTGAAAAAGATTAAGGAGGATATAAAGGAGAATAAGAGTGTACAAAAGAAGATAGTGTCACTGCTGGAGGGTAGAGACAAGCTGGTACAGCCAGAGGTAGTCTTTTTACCTCCATAGCTTATCTCATGATAACCCAGAAAACATATTAGAATGAACTCTGATTGGGAAGGTCTTCAGATTTTGGGACAGCAGCTGACCAGTAGGGCAACATAGAGTCTAGTGAGGTGGTAGTGAGCATGGCAGTGGTCTGTGGCAGTGGTGCAGTGGTGTAGAGCATTCAGTCACCCAGGATAGAAAGAGTAAGATCAAATAAGAAAGCACCTGAGCAGAAAAAGATCACAGGAGAATCTCCTACTAGCACTGGGAGCAAGAAGAATGCTGTCTGGCAGTTGTGTTGCCGATTTCCTAGCACCAGTTCACAATTCCAATGGTGGAGAGCATTGGTCAGGAGGGGTCAAGTGCCCTACCAAGGTAAAGAATAAGGAACAAATTCCAGAAATATAGTTGTGTGTCTCTAAGCTGGCTACCAGAATGATTTGTAACCTTTAGCCCTGCACATAAGCCTGGAGTGGAGCAAAATGGGAAGAAACAAAAGCTAAGGGGGAGCAGCAGTCAGTAATCTGAATCTTCAGGATTCCGTATCCAGAATGAGATGGATCTGCAAGTGAATTCTACCAAACATTTAAAGAACAATTTTTTCTAATACTATGTAACTGGGAAAAAATAGGTAAAGAAAGAGTCCTATCAAATTCCTCTATGACATAAATATGGTCTTTATACCTCGCCAGACAGCCAAACAGAGAAAGAAAACTAGAGACCAATTTCTCTAATGAATATTGATGCAAAACTTTAAAACAAAATACCAGCAAGGAGTTTACAATAATATATTACAAAGATCATACACTATGACCAGGCTAGATTTATGAGAATAAAAAAGGGGCGATGTGGGAAAATAGGAATACCAATGAACTATTGGTGGAGCTGTAAA
The DNA here is from genome assembly GCA_023548195.1 of Bettongia penicillata ogilbyi. Taxonomy (NCBI): domain Eukaryota; kingdom Metazoa; phylum Chordata; class Mammalia; order Diprotodontia; family Potoroidae; genus Bettongia; species Bettongia penicillata. The sequence goes on from JAJHZJ010000797.1 coordinate 3,946,946, forward strand.
CTAATCTAATAATTTTGGAAAGCATTTCAGATGCATACTCCCAAAGCAATTAAAATGTGCATTCCTTTTCACTCAGCAATATTATTACTAGGTATAAATCTCAAAGAGATCAAAGAGAGAGGAAAAGGAGCAATGTGTGTGTACATACACACACACATATATTAACCATTTTTGTGGTGGTAGATAACTGGAAATGGAGGAGATGTCTGTCAATTGGGGAATGAATAAAAAAGTTACAGTATATAAATATTATGGAATATTCCTAAGATGTAAGGCATAATGAAGGGGGTACTTTTAGAAAAAAAACTGAAAAGTCTTTTATGAAGTGAGCAAAATCAAGCGAAAATTTTGCAAAGAAAGAGTAATACTGGAAAGTTGATCAACTATGAAAGACTTAGTAATTCTACTAAGCAGAATAATCCACTATAAATTCATAGGACTTATCACAAAAAAATGCTATGCATACCCAAAAGGAGAACTGATGGACTCAGAGTGCAAAGTGAAGCTTAGTTTTATTTACTTTCTTTTTTTTTCAGAACATGAGTAATTCAGGAATTTGTTTTGCATAACGTCATATTTGTGGTGAGTTTTCTATTTCTTGTCCTGTCCATGGGTGAAGAAAGGGTGGAGAAAGGGAAGGAATTTGGAAGTAGAAAGAAAATTAATTGAAAATAAAAAACAAAACATTATTCTTACACAAGAAATGAACTCTCTTAAAACTAGATTAGATCAAAGAGAAATAAATAATTCTTTGCCAGAGCAAAAAAATAGAATTTAAAAATATTTTAAGTGAAGAAAATATAAGAGTTTTGGTAAAAACAAAAATAACAACAGAATGCTCCCGCAACAACCAAAAATAACATAGGAGTATCTAGAAAGAAGCAGTTCAAGTACCAAGGAATCATAATCAGGATCACATAACACCTGACAACTGCTATGATAAACAAGTGGAGATCTTGGACTATAGTAAAAACACACACAAATGTGTGTGTTTATATACATGTGTGTATGTATAGATATGTGTATACTATGTATGTGTTTATATACCGATACACACATGTACTTATAAACAAAAAAACTTATCCTGTCATAATAACTTTATTTGAATGATTGGTAGGGACTGTATGACTCTAACATTCCTTTTGTGAACAAGAAATGAGTGTCCTATCTGAAGCTAAATGTGCTCAACAGAAACTGAGTTGAACAAGAGAAGCCATGGTCCAAAAGTGGATTACTTCTCTTCTGAAATTTTTAAGAGGAAAAGACAATATAGGATAAAAGGAATAATCTAGTATAGAAAAGGAGGAAGAAGTGACTGAATCTTGCTTTTGCTCGTAAGAGAAATGTTAAAAGAGTTTAGAAAAAAGAAGGAAGTGATAAGATATAAGCATAAGGTGAACCTTATGCTCATTTGAAAGGGACAAATGACAGTTCAATATGCATATATACTTACATACATGTTTATATATATATATATATATATATATATATATATATGCACACATGCATACATATGCACACAGAGTAGCAACAGTGAAATTAAAAAAAAGATAGGGGAAAGTAAAAAGGAGAATAACAGTGGGAAAGAAATAGACAAAATAAAATTCCTGATCAAGATGCTGAAGGTGAGATTGAAATAAAAAAAAAGGAAGGAATTAGAACAGAATGGGTTGTTGATCAATGAAGAAAAGATTGAATGAGTTGCTAGACAAAAATAAAAAAAAACAATATTGTGCATCAAGAAGTAATGAGATAGTTCCAGAGAATCTTGGGAACACTGAACTGATGAAGATTGAAACAAGCTGAAACAGGAAAGAATATTTTTATAAGGAAAATAGCAATTCAAAGAAAAAATATTATTCAAAGACTTAAGAACTTTGATCCCTACAATGCAAAGCCCTTGTCTCTAGAGGATATATGATGAAGTGCACTACATACTTCATGATACAGAAGAATACAATCATATACTTATATTTTACTATGTGTAGGGAAGTATTTTTCATGTTCATGTTAAGAATAGATATATTTAAAAATTTGGAAAAATAAATGTCTGTATATGGAATGGAAGGCAGAGAAATAAACGGATAATTCAAAATATGTATACCTGACCAACTAGAAAAAATAATAATGCTGTCCACAGGAATATGACAGTTTTGATAAGGGGTGGGTTTATTGCACAGGTAGGGATATAGTGAGTTCTTTGGGAATATTGATTTTGTGATGACAATCATAGCCTCTGTCCCATTGATATCTAACTTTGAATATCTCATTAATATTCGAGTTCTTGGTGCTGTCAAAATGATATTTGTCATATGAATGTAGACTCTACATCTAATCATCAGTATAGAACTAATCATTATACCAATTTGAAATGATTAGAATATAGGAAGTTTCCAGTTGAGGAATCACTCGCTCTGGTAATGCTTTCTTCAAAGCTAGACCACTCCATGACTCACTGCATAGACTATTGACTTACCTTGCACCTATGTAGGTACATTAACCCCTCTACTACTTGTCAGCTCCCCTTTATATGTCCCCTTCCTTCACTAGAACTTATTCTCCTTAAGGACAAAATTGCCATTTTTTTTGTTGTTAATTATCTTCCCAGTGCTTAGTACAGTCTGTGACACATATTAAGTGCTTGATACATACTTGATCTTTCTATCCATCTATCTATCCATCTATCTATCTATCTATCTATCTATCTATCTATCTATCTATCTATCTATCTATCCATCTGTCTATGTATCTATCTAAATAGCTTAAAGAAAATAGTAGAATGTTTACACTTAATGTGCTTGAGTAAGAAGATGATTCACTAAAGGAAACTAAGGACTGATCAGAAAGGTAAGAGGAGGTCCAGGAAAAAAAAAAAGGGAGAGAGTTGCATCACAGAAGCCAGAGGAAGCAAGCCCAGAAAGAAGAGGTAGCTAACAGTTTAAAAACTATAGATAAAGCAAGTACAGTAGAATGGCATTAGAGGAAAGATCTTTTTATCTAGTAGTAAAAAGAGCATTGTGAACTCTGAGCAAAGCAATTTCAGTTGAGAGGTTTTCACCTGTCCCTTAATACTTTCATGGTTGCTTGAATCCCAACACAAATGTCCTTTGTTTGCATTTGAACTTTCTTAGTCCTTTTCTTGCTGAAATATAGCTGTATCCATATAAAGCCACACTGGCACTGAAGGAGATATTTACTAAATATGAGGATTCTATTGTCATTGATGATGAACATAAATCAACATAGATATGATGACAAAACTTCATTTTGCTTCTTTTTTGTCAATTTCATATGTGAATTCTTTTAGGATGATATGGCTTAGGCCAACCTCATATGCAATTTTGTGAATCCACGATTTTACTTCCAATACTTTTAACTTAGTTTTTTTTTAAAGATGCAGTACTCTACATCAGTTTTTGCATTACTGATTTAAAAATGACTTCGTGTTATGAATCATTTTTTTCTTTGATGTCATATCCTCTTGCTTGATGAGGAAACCAAATCTTTCATAAATTGGAAAACAGAGGCAATTCATTTAATGATGCCTCTGATTATTAACATCAAGGATGAACTGAAATGAAGTATCATCTGCTAGCCAAAAAATATTTTCCATTATCATGGAAGATGACCTACAGAAGGTTCACAGTGAAGAAAGTTCTAAAAATATTCTTGCTATAAATGAAATGAGAAGTCACAAGGAACATTTTGCTGAATGGAACTAATAGACTCTGCCTTGAAATGGAAACAAAATAACTATTGCATTTATAGATTCCCAACTGCAATTCCTTGAAGTATACATAATGTGCAAAATTTTGAAGACAAAAATAAACTGATTTCCAGTTTCTGTGCTGAACAGTTGAAGGTAATGAATAGTTAAAAATAATTCCACGATAGTAAATGTGAAGATGATAAAGGAATGGTTGTATTTCAGCTTGAAAGATACATTTCAGAAAATCCTGTAAGAAACCTTTTTGGAGGTATTGACAGGTGAGGACAGAGTGATAAAAACATTGGACACCCATAAGCAGTCAATCAATGGATAAGTGCTTATTAGGTACCTACTATATATATGATATAGCGAAGCAAGGTTGCACAGTGGATAGAGCATTGTGCTTAGAATCAGGAAGGCTTATTTTCATAAGTTCAAGTCTGACTTCAGATAGTAGCTGTGTGACTTTGGGCAAGCCACTTAACATTGTTTGCCTTGGTTCCTCATCTATAAAATAAGCTGGAGAAGTAATGGCAAACTATTCCAGTACCTTTACCAAGAAAACTCCAAAATGGAGTCACAGAGTTGAGCATGAATGAAAATGACTGAACAACAAAAGAAAATGTACCATATAGATAGCATGGTGCAGTGGATAAAGGATTGGCCTCAAACACACTCAAGTACCATCCCTGACACACACACAAATTGTATAAACATGGGTTTAGTTTATACAAGACTAAATTTCAGAAAAAATTATGACCTTTGTTGCGGGAGGGATTCAAAAGACATCACAGGTTCAGTCCCTACCTATCTATATTCCAGGCTTTGTGCTATAACCTGGATATATGAAGACAGAAGTAAAGTAACCCTTGGCCTCAAGGAGCCTTGCATTCTCTTTGGGAAAAACAACATATTTAACATGTACGAAATAAGCATATACAAATTATATACATGTTAAGTAAAATGGAGGCATTAATAACTAGAGGGAAACTGTTCTATGTACGGGATATATCAAGTGCAAAGGCATGAAGAGAAAATATGGATTTAAAAATAGATAAGTTTAGAGAGAGGAATTTCAGTTGAATTATAGAGGAAAAAAGCAAGATTACAAGGAAATAAATTCATGAAATGAAAAGAGTTTGGATGTGAAAGCGAGTAGGGATAAAGTATGGTAGCTTGAAGAGATGGTAGGGCCAAATGAAAGTTTTAAGGAGAGGGAATCTTGACTTGTTTGTAATTGGTAGGAAATTAACGAGTATATAGGGGGAAATTAAAATTTGAAGAAGACGTAATGGTGGTAGAAATAGGTAGAGGACATGGGACTGAATGAGTTCAATGATACAAAAAGAGGAACTGACCTGTTGAACACTATCTCTTCCTCTGAAAGTGGAGGAAAGGAAGAATGAGTGGAGACAGTGTCAAGAGGTTTTGAGAAATAAAGTAGGGGAAAAAAGAGGGAGGCTATGAGAATAGTTTTTGCTTTTAATTAGGCAAAGCCTTCTGTTGAGATGATGGAAGTAGGAAGATGTGGGAGGCTTGACGGGAGAAAAACATATTTGGAATAGCTGATACGTGAGGAGAGATAGAGAATTAATTAGGAAAGAGTAAAATCATTTCCTTTCTACAGTAAGAGTACAGAGTAATAAATGTATATTTTGGAAGTACAATAAGTCATATTTAAACCACTTTCCCAGATAAATGATTGGAGGGGAAAGAAGCTTTGGAAATCTCATCTTAGTAAAGAAGGGTTTAGAATGTGTGTATAAGAAGGATGATTATGATAGAAATAGAGAGAGGGAGGGAGGAAGGGAGGGAAAGACAGACACACACACACGCAGAAAGAAAGAAAGACAGAACAGGCAGACAGAGACAGACAGACAGACAGACACAGGAGGGCCTGCTTCAGGGGTTCTTAGATCTGCTTTTCTAGAAGGAAAACAACTTCTGAGGAGTCAACAACTTTCTTTAATCACATATACCAACAGAGAAAATACAAGCAGAAAAATAAAGACCAACAGACAGGGTTTCTAACTGTTTGACCATAAACAATACATATATCACAGATCAACTCACAGGTTCAACTGACTATTACATACATACATACATAGTTACCAGAGAGAGAAGCACCAAAGTTTGAGTTATCAAAGAGAGGGGTGGGAGTTGGGGTTCCTTAATTGCTATCCAGGGTCTCCTCTGATCATATCAAATGAATATTCTTCCAAAGGGTAAGGCCCCAAAGCAAAACCTTACCTCAGAGTATATATGTGTGTGTATGTGTGCGCATACATGCTCATGTATATATATATATATATATATATATATATATGCATGTGTATACATAAATATACACACCTACATATATATTGCATGTATATACATATATACATGTGTATATACATATATACATGTGTTTATACACATACACACATACATACTTTTCAGAGCTGGCGAACACCACAATCCACATGACCCAGTGTCTCATTAATTAACAAAAGGTTGGGCCTTCTTCCAAAACAAGCCTCCCATAATCAGGCTCCCCCCAATGGGATCCACCTGAGGTCTATTCATGTGGGAGGAGGATATTTCATTAACATAAATCTCATTAACATTCCATAGAGAGAGATTGTATAACACCTGGATACATAGGTAGTTTATTGTATACAGAAGTATTTTAGATGTATTGCAACTTAAGGTAATATGAGTATTATGACTATTAAATGTTTGTATTATTTATATGAAGTTTGAGAATTAAATACTGATTTATGATTTTTTTTACATGAACTTGTGAATGGAACTAAAAACAAAGATATAGAGGAAGTATTGAATGTGTTGGCAGATGATTTGGGTATATAAGTGCTTATTAAGCATTCTATGAAACAGGCAGAATTGTATTTCTATCCTATAAGCTACTTGCATCAGTAGCTCTCTTTAACATTCCCAGCAAGATCGTTCTTAAGGAGAATGTCTGGAAACTATTGAATAAATCAAGTGTTAGATGGATCTTGCCACAGAGACATTATGGCAATGGCACATTGAATGAAGTGGATAAATGGAGGAGACTACAGAACAATCTAAAGGGGTCAGGATTTTATATATTATGCAGACTAAGATCAGAAGAATCTACTGCCAGTGTTACAATGCTTTCAAAGGCACTTTGGTATTGCATAGAATTCCCTGAAAACTTATACCAAAGTCTTCAATATATTCACTTATGAAGGAAATGATCTTTCCAAGTTTATGCTGCCTATGGAGAAATTGCTTTGGAGGCTAGAGGGTAAAGGAACTTTGAAACCAGGAGGCATAAACAATGTTAAATTTTTCCAACTATATTGACAGGTAACAAAAGCAGATGCTGCTAAAAGACTAATTGATTCAACTTTTAAAAGTGAAACAGAATATTGAATATGTTGCTAGATTTAGTATTATCATTTGAACAAATGTATACATATCTGTCTATCTCTATCTGTCTATCTATCTATCTATCTATCTATCTATCTATCTATCTATCTATCTATCTATCTATCTATCTATCTATCCACATTAGAAGGAGAGCTTAACACAACTTCACATAAGATATCTTTGTGTTCTTGGAAACAGGATAAAAGACTACCACTGGACATCCAAACATAGACTCTTAGAGGAAGTTTGTTGAATAATGAAACAATGGACAGCATTGCTATTTACTTAAAGAAAAATTTAAGCTTTCAGGAACAGGGGGAAGAGTAATCTGAATCAACCAGCAGTGGAACACAAAGGAAGAAGCAAAAATGTACACTTGCACATATGTATACATAAACATTGAAGGTGATAATTATATACTTGTTCACAGAGACTAATATATATGCATATAATTATAACCATAAATACATATGTTCATATATACATTTCTTCCTTTTAAGCAAATATTTGATCCTACCAAGGTAGTTTGCTTACAATAAACTAATCCCAACTTTTTCCTATCCCATAGCTAATTCTCCATACTGTTACCCTGACCAAGCCCAAATTTTCATTTCTTTAATCGTTACTTATTAGAACATTTTTAATATATCTATATCTAGTTTTGATTTCTTCATTGAAAAACTGCCTGTTCATATCCTTTGAACATTTATCAACAGGAGAATGACTCATATTTTATGTTTGACTAAGTTGTTACATTTTTGAGGAATAAGATTTTTATCTGAGAGATTGTCAGTGGAAGTATTTCCCCCCAATTGTCTGCTTTTCTTCTAATCTTGGCTCCTTTGATTTTATTTATACAAGAACTTTTAAATTTAATATAATCAAAATTATCCATTCACACCCCACAATACTCTCTGCCTCTTATTTCTTCATATGCTATTTTCTTGTTCATGAGTTCTGATTATTTCTTGTGGTATCTTCCTGTATATCTAGATCAAGTATCCATTTTATCCTTATCGTGGTGCATGGTTTAATATATGTTGGTTTATGCTGAATTTCTACCAGAACACTTTTCAGCTTTTCCAGCAATGTTTGCCAAATAATGAATTCTTATTCCCAAAACTTAAATCTTATCATTTGTCACATACAAGATTACTATAGACCTTCTGTATTTTGTGTTGTATGTCTACTCTGTTCCACGGATCTATATTTTTTATTTCTTAGCCAGTACTAGATAGTTTTGATATTTACTGCCTTATAAAGTAGCTTATGGTCTGGTACTGCTGAATCTCCTTCCTTTACATCTTCTTTTATTAGTTCCTTTGAAATTCTTGACCTTTTGATCTTCCAAATGAATTTTATTACTTTTTTCTAACTCAAAAATAATAGTAATAACAATATATTGTTATGTATGTAACAAAATATATGTAAATATACACATGCATACCCAGACACAGACACAAAGTCACACAGACACACACACACACATAGAACATATTTTAGCTTTAATTTTGTCTGAGATCATGACTACTACTCCTGCTTTTTTATATCATCTAAAGCACAGTAAATTCTATAAAAGCCCTTTTTCTGAACTTTGTGTGTATTTCTCATTTTTATTGTTTCTTTTAAGCAGTATATTGTCAAATTCAGATTTTTAATCCATTCTGCTATCAGTTTCCATTTTATGGGTAGTCACCCTATTCATATTCAAAGTTATAATTACTCTTTGTGTTTTTCCCTCCAACTTATTTTTCCTCACTCTTCTTCTTGCCCTATTTACCCTATTCCTCTTCATGGGTCTAATTTACTTCTATTCAATGCCTTGTCCTCCTATTCCTTTTCCTAACTACCCCTCTAAGAGTCCCTCCCTTATCCTTTCCCTTATCATGTTAGCATGATATTCACAGCGTCTACAGCAACCATGTATACCCCAGCACAATTCTGAATTGTGAAATACAACGAACATGGAAGACAGAACCAAATTTAGACAAAAGAAAGCCAAATCCAACACAGTAACAACAATTTGTACAGAATAACAATGCGGAGGACAACACTCAAGTCTTCCCCCTGTTAGGCTTCCACAAACCAGCTCAATGAAACAAATCACAAGCAGGCTCTTAAACAAAATCACAAACAAGCTCTTTCACTCATGCTAGCCATCAGTCTGCTTGCATGTGCCCTTCCTAACTCTGACTAGCCTCATGGCCAAACTCCCTCTCAGCTCTTCTCTAGCTCTACCTCTTCCAGTTGCACACTTCCTATTCCACCTGTTCAGCAAACTCCTCCCAACTCAGGCTCCATGTGACTCAGACTCATGTGATTCAGGCTTCCGTGTGATCCAGGAAGGTCACATGGGTCTATTAATGAATGGTAAAGATCTTCCCATTTAAATTACCATGACATGCAGCCCAAGATCTTGTATTCATTACATAGGTCTGTGAGGCAACTGGTATCAACAGAACTATAACAAGGATAGCAGAAAATAAGCATATAAACGATACCTTAGGCAATTAGAGTCAATGAAACTCTACAACAAAATAAGTGGGATCACACAAAATGAACACATAAAACAATAACTTAGGGTATGATTTAAGCACAAGCACTCCATCATTCCAACCTCAAACAGATGGGGCCCAAAATCTTGGGGTAAGGAATGAAGGTCTCTTTTTCCATAGCTACTTCCTTCTGAGATTGGTCGTAGAGTTGTCCCTGCTCCAAGAGGTCCCATTTGAAGGATCAGCTTTTTAGATGGCATCCAGAGTTTGGTAGACGGTAAGTCCAGGGGTGACAAAGCACATATTATAGTGAGTGACATCTGGCTTAAGGGATCAGGCATCTACAGGTGAAGGGTATTAAACCTGCAGAAAACAAATCTGGAAAACAAGGTGAATAGACAAAAAGCTCAAAAGAAACAAGGGACAATAACTAGAAGCAGGGTAGATATAGGGTCAGCCATGCTTCTGGAGCCCATGAACTCACTATCACAACCTCATTCACAATTGTTTACTGTTTTCCAATTTGCAGTTTGGGGGTCGTCATTCTGGCTAGAGTATACTTTAATTTGAGCAGGAACCTGGCTGATTTCTCCTTGCAGGTGTGAAGAACTTGGATACAATGTTTCAGGAAGATCTGTAGGGGCAGTTCTCACTTCCCCGCATGGTCTAATATCAAGTCTCTTTCCTGTATAGTTTATCAGTTGGAATATGCCAGCTATTCTTCCAAAATCTACCCCTGCTCTTAACAAGCAGTAAATATTTTTTTCCAGTCAATCTATTCTGACTTTGAATCTGTTGACTATTTACTCTTCTCTGGAGGAAATTTATGTTTTTCACCATCCAATATACCAATGATTCTCCTACCCATTTGGTGAACTGACTGTAAATATCTGTGACTTCCTGCTGAGTAAAACTCTCAATTACCTTCCTAAACAATTTGTAATCCCCTGATTCTCCTGTTGTACTTTGGCCTGAGAAGTTACCCACACATCCTTTCTCTTGTAACTGTTTTGCTTCTTTTTGTGAGTTAAACTAACAGCAGTTTTTTCTTTTACCACCTGAGACACTCCAGCTTGCTATTCTAAAGGAACATTTAAATACTGTAGTATAAAATCCCTCTCATGCAAACTAGTCAACTCCTTTTCCATCTGAGGCTTCTCAGTTTATCTCTGCTTTTACACATATTTCAATGACTTGTTAGCAAGGCTCAGCCTCTGCTATATACCTCTGCCATTTATTTCCCTGGTTCTGTTGGTATTCCCTGAAAACATCTTTCTAAGTCTCCCTTCTGTAGCCTTGGTTCCCACTTTTAAGAAAGCCCTGTGCCTTTAGCCCATTCTCTTACTAGAGAGGAATAAGGCAAATCTTCCTGCCCTGAAACATTCATTTCTTCCTCCAAAGCCTTCCTGCCTCCAAATAGAAGTCTGATATTTCACAACCCCATTTCCATCATCATTTGTAGCAACAATAGAATATTCACAGAATCCACAGTGGTCATGAATATCCCAGAGCAATACTAAATTAAAAAATACAACAGACTCTCGACATGGAAGACAGAACCAAAACAATTTTTTCAGACACCAGCAAACCAAATTCATCATAATCTATGCACTGTAACAGTGCAGAGAACAACACTATCCCCAAACTTTCTCCCTCTTAGGCTTCCAACAAACCAGCTCCATTGAACAAATCACAAGCATTCTCCCTCAAACTAAATCAAAATAAGCTTTTTCACTCATGGTAGTCAGTACCTTTCTTGTCTTTATCTTTCCTAGCTCTAACTGCTCTCATTACCCAAGTTCCTCTCAGCTCTACTCTACCTCTCTCTTTTCTCTTCTACCTTTCTGTTCCACCTATTCAGCAAATTCCTCCCACTACAGGCTCCAAGTGGCTCAGACTCATGTGACCCAGCCAGGTCACATGGGCCTTCAATGGGAAAGATCTCTTTTAAATTATCATTAAACTCCCCCACCCCCTTGGTTTTTAATTTATATACTCTTCTAAAAGTCCCTTCCTTATCCTATTCTTTTACCCTCTTATTTCTTCCTAATTTAGAAAAATTCTATACCGTTCTATATGTATATGTTATTCCCTCTTTAGCTCATTTTTCATGAGAGTAAAATTCTAGTTCTACCAGTTTTTCACCCCCATTTGTTTATTCCATATCAGTTCCTTTTGTATTTCATTTGCATGAGATGATTGCTCCTTTTTTATTTCTCCTTACCCATAATGAGAGTTATAAGAGTAGTGAAAACATTTTCATATAGAAGTAAATAATTTGACCTTACTGACCTTATAAATAGTCTTTAATGTTTACCTTATATTTTTCTTGGAACTTACGTGTCAAATTTTCAATTAAATTCTGACTGTTTTGTCAGAAATACTTTAAAACCTTCCAGTTAGATATACGTCCATTTTCTTTCATGCAGGATTGTACTTAACTTTGCTGGGTTAGTTAACCTTTATCTTTAAAATATAGTGTTCCAAAATCTACAATTTTTCAGAATAGAAATTGCCAGGTCTTGCGGGATCCTAATTGGAACTCCATGGTATTTAAGCTGTTGTTTTTTTCTGTTTTGTTCTGTTTTGCTTTGCTTTTTTTTTTGCTTGTAATACTTTCTCTTTAACCTAGGAGTCTTGAAACTTGGCCATTATATTCCTGTAAGCTTTATTTATGGGATCTCTTTCAACATTTCTGCTTTACCTTCTCACTGTAGAACTTCAAGGCAATTCTTAAAAATTTCTTGTAATATTGAATCAAGATTATTTTTATCATAATTTTTAGGTAATTCAACAATTCGTATATTATCTCTCCTTGATCCATTAATTATATCAATGGTTTTACTAATAAGATGTTTCACATTCTCTTCTTTTTGTTCATTCTTTTGATTGTATTAGATTATTTCTTGGTTTCTAATAATGTCATTAACTTTCTTCTGGCCAATTCTAGTTTTCAAGTAGTTTTTTTCTTCCTTAAGCTTTTGGATTTTTTTTCCCAATTAGTCGACTTCTTTTTATAATTTTCTTAGGTTGTTCTTTTTTCGTATTTTCCATCAGTCTTTGTCATTTGATTTTTGAAGTCCTTTTTAAAATTTTTCCCAAGGATTCTTTTTGGGCTTGTGACCATTTGGTGTATCATTTTGAAAAAGCAGTGATTTTTTTTAACTACATTCTCTTCTTCTGAAGAGGAACCCAGGTCTTCTTTATCCCCATAGTGGCTTGAACTATCTAGGACAACACATTATACAACAGTTATCAATTTGCAATGGAAGAGGCAGTTTCTCTACTAGGATACCACTTTTTTTTCTACCACCTGAGACCCTCTAGCTTGCTCTTCGAAAGGAGAGTTTGAATGCTGTATCATAAAATGCCTCTCATACAAATCAGTCAACTACCTTTCCCTCTGAGCCTTCTCCTCTGGCAGTTTGTCTCTGTTTTTACATATATTTTGATGACTTGTTAGCAAGTTCAAGAGTACACAGAGTGACCAAATGGATTTCCAGGGTCACATACTGAAACATGTCAGAGGTAGGAATTGAACATTGGTTTTCTGATTCAGAGACTGGGCCTCTACTCTGTCATACTGAAATTCCACATACTTCAATTTTTTAAAAATTTCATCTAGTTTGTTTCTTATGGACTTAGATACTCATACTCTACCATTTAGTACATGTATTTAGTAATTTTGTTGCTTATGATGCCTTTTAGGCATAATGTAATCTCTATCCCTTCAATTTTATTATTTCTTACTGAAAAGTGTGATTGAAACTCCTAATTTTTTAGAATCCCAAAGTAGAATTCTTTTGTTCACAACCTCTTTGTATATGTATATATGAGTGAATCCTTTGTATATTTATTGTGAGACATATCATGGTTTAGCAGATAGAAAGCAAGGAGTTCAAGTCCTTCCTCTAATAGACACTGCCTCTTTGACCTTAGGTAAGTCACTTAAACTCTCAGTTCTATAGGTGACTCTCCAAGACTTTATGTCACAAAGATTTGTGGACCTGACTAGGAGAATGAGTGTCCAAGAGAATTCTGGAAAGATGGTGCTATCGGTCAGAAAATTCTAAACCCTCCAAATTTCCCCCACAAAAAGATAGAACATATCCTCAAAGTAAATGTAGAGAAACTGAGATAAATAAATGTTAGGGTGAAACAGTTGTCCTCCTAAGACAACCTGAGAGAATCTCAGGAAAGACATGACCTCCAGAGGCAGAGGATTGGCCTGAGTGAAGTATAAACACCTCCAGGACAACTCTGGCTGAATCAAAAAACAACAAGCTGTGGGTGAAACTTGGGGAAAGACCTTAGGTACTTTCATTTCATGGACATTATAGGGGATCTGACAGCTGAGTAGTGGAAGCGTGAAAGACCCTTCTCTGTTATGGGACATACGTCCCAGCTTTGCTAAACACAAGCAGTCCTGAGCTGTTGCTGTAGGTGAGGAGTGAGAACATGTGTGGTGAGTGTCATAGCAGAAGGGTGGCTGTGGGCACTTGCAGAATAACAAAGTCCCTGTTTTGGATTCTAGGGCACAGAGGAGAGTTGAAATTTGTAGCCACTGGAGGAAACACAAGGAACAAGAGCATTTGCAGGAGAGTGTCACTAGATTCAACAGACATGGGTTAGGAGTGGAGAGGAGTGCCCAAGGTTGGGGACCTGGGATAGAACTCAAAAAATAACAGTAAGAAGAACCTGAGGCCTGGGTCACCATTCTCCATACCAATGGACCACAACCTAATTGCAAAACTAAGCTGCTAAAATACAATAAACAAAATAGAAATGAGTAATCAAAGGAGAAAGAATGAATACATATATATCCCATGCATGTAGAGATGCACAAGTAATGATTGCATATGACAAAGATTAATACCTACAGAGGCAACTCATGTTTCTCTTGTGGGATGCTAATATATTTTAGTGATGTTATTGTGTTATCTCCCCCTGCTCTTTCATTTATTGGTCTCTGCCCAGACCATAGTCTGCTGTTTACCATTCAAGATATGGTCCAACTAGATACAGGTCTGTAGAGTTTCTCTGTGCCTTCAACTTTTGGTATCAACTGAAATATTGACTATAGTCTTATTTTTTCCAAAGAGAAAAGTGGACTGCAAAATGTTCTCTTAATTGAGAAGGCAAATATTTTGTAACTATTTTAGAAAAATAGATGAATAGCATTCTGAGGGTAGAGAAGTAGACCCTTCTTAGCTTTGAGTTCTTAGAATGTGACATGTTTGACATTTACCACAGTCTTCAACAGGAGACTCCATTTCTATTGGGTGACTAGATTCTATTTTTTTGTACTTCCATGCTCGACTATATTTAAGCATTATCCATGTAAGAATTACTTAGGTAGCACTGTGAAAGCAGAGAGTGCAATGTTAAGAGAATTTGAAGAATTTCTCTGCCACATAATAGACCCATGTGAATTGCTTTGAACTTTGGCCCAGCTCACAACCTGAATCACATAACATTGATGGTGGGAGGACCTTGCAGAGTGAGTGGAGCAGGAAGGGAGTAGTAGGAAGAGAAAGAGGGGTGGGGCTGAAAGAGAGAGAGCAGGCAGAGCAGAGCAGCTAGCATGAGTGAGAGAGGGAATAATTTTGTCTAAGAAGCTGGTTTGTAGGGAGTCATTGATAATGTGTAAAGATTTCCTTGTTACTATGCTGGATTTGGCTTTCCAGTGTTTGAATGTTTTGGTTTCATCTTTGAGGAGCAGAGTTTATATTTTGAGAATTTACTCTGGAAATACACATACATATCCCTAGGGCAGCTGTGGTTATTGAGTTGGCGCTACACAGTAGTATAGGGTTTTGACATTTGTTCAGTGCCAAACCCTTTCTACTCTCCCTTTTGTATGACCAGTTGGGGGTGGGAAAAAGACAGGCAAATCTAGGTCCAGGGAACAAGGACTAAGAGGACTAGGATTCTGCTATGTAATCCTTTTTCTGACTTTTGATATGCCTATGCTCAAGCAAAGTCTAATTAGTCCTTAGTTACATGCTTGGATCAGAAAAATAAACTGAGCTGAACTATGGAAGTTTTGCATAAGAAATATTAAAGAATACCACATTTTTTGGTATTTCACTGTACAACAAAAACTACACCTACACTAGCCCATAATGGAATCATAAACAGAAAAGCCTATAAAAAATTGCAGACCAATTCAAAATAGAAGCAGTAATTAATAAAGAAAGAAAAAGACAAAAAAAATATATAAATAGAGAGTATAATCATAAAATATAAAGAATCATGTTAAAGATAAAGATAATAATTAGAAAAATAGCAATGTTGTATTACAGATAATGCTGTCCTCAGGGAAGGATTCTTATTTCTGAAAAACTTTTATTAGCAAGCTAGACAAAAATGAATAATGTACTGCATATATCATTTTCAAATCCAGGAAAAATTAATATATCCAAAAAAAAGTAGAGGAAAAAAATCTTAAAAATAATTTAGTTGAGAAATGTTAACATTAAAAATTCTATGGAAATAATAAATTTAATAGCCCTTAAAAATACTAACAATCTGTATTCTATTAGTTAGCTTGATCAAGAAAAAAAATTGAAGAAAGCAATGTGGCCAAGAATTTTGAAAAAGTAACAAAATATATTTATACGAGGAAATATGGGAATCACAAGAAAATAATATACACAATTATATAACAAGGGGAAGGATTTAAAGCAATATATAATTAACAAAAATATTAAATGCCTATTGTCAAATAAGAAACTTAAGCTCTAAATCATCCAATCACAGAAAAAGACAAATGAGCTATTTAACACATAAAACCCATAGGTCAGAAAGATTTATAAGTGAAAAATTGAAAAGCAATTTTAAAAATCATTTTTTTAAAATTAGGTCTGCAAATGGCATTTACTAAATTACTCTTGAGACAAAAATGAACTAGATAAACTGCATATTCACTTCCTTTTAATAAATATTGATGCAGAAATTTCAAGTAAAAATGTTGTTATCCTGGAAATAAGCAGAAAAAAATCATTATTACCAAGTGGAATTATCCCAATGTTACAGGGATGATTAACCACTGGAAAGAAATTAGCATATTTAGTCACGTGGAGAAAAATATTAGCAAAAAAAATCTCTATAATATTTTTTCTCCAAAAGAATTTAAGCAAAGACAGTAAAACCTTTGATAAAATGTGACACATCTTTAAAAAAATAATTAAAAAGTATAGACAGAGTTATTGTACAGTTCTTCTTGCATGTGCACAAAAATAAATTTTTAATACAAAGAGCTTTAGTTATTCGCAAAGCAAAAACACGGGAAACTTTTTTACTCCAAGCAAGGGAAAGCAAGGTATTCCCACTCCATACTATTCTTAAACATAATTATAGATTTGTTTGTTAAAGTGATACACATAAGCAAAGAAAGCAAGTCATTCCTGTTTGTAGATATGATATGGCTTTATGCTTAGCAAATTCTTGAACATCCACATGGAAACTATTGGAAATATTTAACAGTCTCAATGAGGTATCAGGAATAAAAAATAATTCCATAAAGTGATAACATTTTCATATAGGGTCAATATAGTTTCTGATAATATGCAAATTTCATTCAAAATAATTATAATACAACTATCCAAGAGATAACTCATTAATTAGACATCAGAATTTATTATAAAGAATTAGCAATAATATTTGATGCTGAATAAAAGGTAGGAAATTAGATCAGTAAAACGGAAAGACAAATATCAATTGAAAATAGATACTCTGTATCTGATATATCTGATAGCAAGAAATACTGCCATAAGGCATTCTTTTTTTTATAAGAACTATTGGGAAAACTAGACAATATTTTTGCAGAAACTAGAACTAGACCAACACTGACACCATGGCAATAAGCGCAAAAATCAACATGCATCTTAAATATGAGAGACAAAAAGACAGAGAGACAGACAGAGAGAAAAAGATATACACACAGGGAGAGACACAAGAACAGATAGAGACAAGGCAGAGACAAAGAAATCAGGCATATTTTAAAACTATGGCCATGGGGAGAACTTTAAAGAAGGAACGATGATAGAGATAATTAAAACTGTTTCAAATAAATGGACATTAAAAAACCACAATTTTTTCTCAAACAAAATCAATGGCACAAAATAAGAATAAAACCTGTCAAAAGGGAAATACTTTTCGTTGAATAAAATCTAGTATCTAAGATATTTAGAAAATTTAAGAAAATGATAAAAGGATACCTTAACTGTCTCTTAATTGCAAACTGATCATTTGAAAATTTTCTGCAAAACATTAATAGAAAAAGAGGTATAAATTATATACTTTAGAGATTTTACCTCACAACGAGCATAATAATTAAAAATCACTCCAAAAAATGGATATTAGAGTAGATACTGGAAGATAGACAAACTAACATAATCTTGGAGAACTTTAAATTTCTTTAATTGTTTTGAATATCAATTCTGTATCAAATTAAAAAAAAAAAACCTGAGGTCACTACTCTCGCTCTTAGATCTAGCCACTCTATCACTAGATCACTTGACACTAGAAGTCAAGGTTGAAAGAAATGTGAATTTTGTAACAAAATACTTGTAGCAGCAATTATGTTACTTTGTGCTTGCAAAACAAAAGATGGAAACTAGGTACCCATAAGTGAGGTGATGGTTAAAAACCTTATAGTATATGGATATAATATGGGTGTTCTGATCTGATCAAGATTCTAGGTGCAGCAATTAAAGAGAATAATTGAACCCTGCCTAGTTAGATTATACTTTTATCTGAAAGTATGAGTTTGAGCAGCTATCTGTTTTAATCCCAAGTGATATCTACTGGAAAAGAAAGTATAATTTCACAGATATGAAGTTTCTGATTATATGTGTGTGTGTATGTGTGCGCGCATATATATATATATATATATATATATATATATTTATATATACATATATGTGTGTGAGTGTGTTTGTGTATAACTGTTATATCTAATACATTATGGTAATTTGTATCAAAAAACTATGGAGAAATGATGCTTATAAGGCACTGTCTAAATATTGAAACAAAAAAACCCCATAATTTGGCAATACTAATCTCTTTTTTTAAAATATAAATTTATTTATTTGACTTTTTACTTTCATTTTCACAAAATTTTGGGTTCCAAATATTCTCCCCATTTGTCCCCTCCCCCCACCCCAATACACCGAGCATTCTAATTTTCCCTATCACCAATCTGCCCTCTGTTCTATCATCCCTCCCTTCTCTTGTGCCCATCTTCTCTTTTGTCCTGTAGGGCCAGATGACTTTCTATTCCCCATTAACTGTATTTCTTATTTCCTAGTAGCAACAACAACACTTGACAGCTGTTCCTAAAACTTTGAGTTCCAAATTCTCCCCATCCCTTCCTTTGGGAAGACAGGCAATTCAATATAAGCCAAATCTGTGTGGTTTTGCAAATGACTTCGATAATAGGCATGTTGTGTGAGGCTAATTGTATTTCCCTCCATCCTATCCTGCCCCCCATTGTTTCTATTCTGTCTTTTGATCCTGTCCCTCCCCAAGAGTGTTGACTTCAAATTGCTCCCTCCTCCCATTGCCCTCACTTCCGTTATCCCCCCCACCCTGCTTATCTCCTTCTCCCCCACTTTCCTGTATTGTAAGATAGGTTTTCATACCAAAAGGAGTGTGCATTTTATTCCTTCCTTTAGTTGAATGTTTTTTCTCAGCTCTCCTCTTTTTCCCTCCACTAAAAAGTCTCCTCCTTGCCTCTTGAATGAGATATAATTTACCCCATTCCATTTCACCCTCTCTCCTCCCACTACATTTTTCTATCACCATTTACCTTAATTTCTTTTAAGATATGGTCCCATCCTATTCAATTCACTCTGTGCTCTCTGTCTCTTTGTGTGCGTACATGCGTGTAAGTGTGTGTGCGTGCACACATGTACATGTGCGTGTGTGTGTGTGTGTGTGTGTGTGTGTGTAAGTCTGTGTGTGGTCCCATCAACTACCCAGATACTGAAAAGTTTTAAGAGTTACAAATATTGTCTTTCCATGTAGGAATGTAAACAGTTCACCTTTAGTAAGTCCCTTATGACTTCTCTTTGCTGTTTACTTTTTCATGCTTCTTCTCATTCTTGTGTTTGAAAGTCAAATTTTCTTTTCAGCTCTGGTCTTTTCATCAAGAACGCTTGAAAGTCCTCTATTTCATTGAAAGACCATATTTTCCCCTGAAGTATTATACTCAGTTTTGCTGGGTGGGTGATTCTTGGTTTGACTTCTGGAATATCTTATTCTACACCCTTCGATCCCTTAATGTAGAAGCTGCTAAATCTTGTGTTATCCTGATTGTATTTCCACCATACTGGAATTGTTTCTTTCTAGCTGCTTGCAATATTTTCTCCTTGACCTGGGAATTCTGGAATTTGGCCACAATATTCCTAGGAGTTTCTCTTTTTGGATCTCTTTCAGGTGGTGATTGATGGATTCCTTCAGTACTTATTTTGCCCTCTGGTTCTAGAATCTCAGGGCAGCTTTCCTTGAAAATTTCATGAAAGATGATGTCTGGGTTCTCTTTTTGATCATGGCTTTCAGGTAGTCCCATAATTTTTAAATTGTCTCTCCTGGATCTATTTTCCAGATCAGTTGTTTTTCCAATGAGATATTTCACATCATCTTCTATTTTTTCATTCTTTTGGTTTTGTTTTGTGATTTCTTGGTTTCTCAGAAAGTCATTAGCCTCCATCTGTTCCATTCTAATTTTGAAAGAACTATTCTCTTCAGTGATCTTTTGAACCTCTTTTTCCATTTGGCTCATTCTGCTTTTGAAAGCATTCTTCTCCTCATTGGCTTTTTGAACTTCTTTTGCCAATTGAGTGAGCCACTTTTTCAAGGTGTTATTTTCTTCAGCATTTTTTGGGGTCTCCTTTAGCAAGGTATTGACCCATTTTTCATGCTTTTCTTGCATCTCTCCCATTACTCTTCCCAATTTTTCCTCCACCTGTCTAATAACTTGATTTTCAAAATCCTTCCATGGCCTGGGATCACCAGACATCCACCTTGAATGTCTGGGATACAGAGGCCCCAACTCCACATCTTTACCAGATGGTAAGAATTGTTCCTTGTCATCAGAAATTAAAGGCAGGAACATCTGTCCCCCAAGAAAGTAGCTTTCTATGGTCTTATTTTTCTTCCCTTTTCTGCGCATTTTCCCAGCCAGTTACTTGACTTCTGAAATTCCTCTCCACCCCCACCTAGATCTGCCCAGCTAGTGCTTGGGGTTTGAGATTCAAATGCTGCTCCCCAGCCTCAGGGCTTTCTGCGGTGGGTGCAGCTGCTAGTCAATGTGAGCTTAAGTTCTGGTGCTCAGGTGGGGGCAGTGCTGCCTCCCAGGCTCAGTTCCCTCAGGGGGTTTATGCAGAGACCTTTGGTAATGGCCCTGAGCTCCTGTCTGCTCTGGGAGTTCTGGGCTGCTGCTGCCTCTGCTGCTGCCTCTGCCACTGTCTCTGCCCCTGCCTCTGCCGCTGCCTCCCAAGAGGGTCCGAGTCACGGAGACACCCTGCTCCCCTCTCAGCCATCCCAGAAGTCTCTCTCACTGACCTGGAGAACCTGTGGGCAGAGGGACCTTCGTGGCTGCCAGAGATTCCATCCCTGAAGCCTGCTCGGATCTGTTCCTCTGGGGCCACGTGGCCAGGGCAGCACAGGGGTGGGCTCCACATCCGGAGCATGACAGACCCCTGGGGATGGCTTTCCAGGGCTCTCTGGAACGGAAATCTCTTCCACTGTGTTTCTGCGTGGTTTGCTCTGCTCCAGAATTTGTCAGGAGTTCTTCTTACAGGAAATTTCTGGGCTGTGGGTTCGGGGCTAGCATATGTGAGTCTTTCTAGTCCTCCATCTTGACTCCTCCCCCCCAATCTTCTCTTATTGAATAATCCTTCAATCTTTAATTTCAGACAAACAATCCTCTTGTTTTTATTCTCCTACCTCCCTGGAAATCTTAGTTGGAGAGTTTTCCTCCTCTGAACTTATTTAAGTTAATCATTCTTCCAAATTTCTTAACTTTTATATTATCATCCTTGGTTATCTCACACCCACTCTTTAAACTCTGATTACCATACAGGTCAACCCGCCAACTATCCAAGTATCAATCAATTAATCCGTATTTATTAAGTGCTTTCTATACTTCAGGTCCTATGGTAGGCCCCAGATATATAGAGGTGAAAATGAAAAAAAGCTTTCAATCATTTTACTTTCTATTGGATAGGGATAGGTATAGCATGAATAGGTGAGCTTGTATGTATATTTATGTGTACATATATGCATATATGTGTATATGTTCATGTATAAAAAAAATTTGCACAGGAGATATAATTTTTAAAGGGAAAGGCACTAGTAGCTGAAGGGACATATGGAACATATGCACAGGCATCAAGAAGCTTATATTCTGTTGAGAAGAAAAGTTTATAAATACAGAATCCACAAAATATGCAATAGATACTAGTTACTATTGGTAAGGAGGGCACTGGGGATGACTGAACATTGTCATCAAGCTAAGTCAAATCAAAAAGCACTTATTAAGTACCTACTATATGTCAGTTAGTATGCTAAGCACTATTGATATAAATAAAAGTGTATATATATGTGTGTGTGTAAACATACATACACTATATACATACATACATACATACATTTATCACTGTCTTTAAGGAACTTGCAATCTAATGGAGAACACAACATGTAAAGAACTACATGCAAACAAAATAGATACAGGACAAATCGCAGATAATAGTACAGCATTAGAGTAGATCAGAAAAGGAAGTCACTGGAGTTTATTAAATACTGATATGGTCAGACTTTGTACTTTAGGAAGAACTATATGACAGCTAAAAGTAGGATAGATTCAAATAGGCAGACACGAGGTAGAGAGACCCATCATTAGGCTATTGCAATATTCCAAGTTGAGGTGATGAAGACTGGAAATAGGGTGATGGCAGTGAGAGAGGAGAGAAAGGGTCAACTGTTAAGGAACTGGCATGACTTCACAACTGATTAGATTTGGGGATGAGAAATAGAGAGGAATCGAGGATGATGTCTATGCTATCAGCCTAGTTGTGATATCTAGTTGTGACTGAGAAGATAGTGGTGCCCTTGATATATATATATATAGGGAAATTAGGAAGAGACTTCATACAAAAAAAATACTGAAAGTATCTTGAAGGAGATTAGGGATTCGAAGTCTCTATGCTATAGACTTACAAAGTCCATCACTGACATTGTCTTAATTATGTACAAAGAATATATTATTATCCCATTAATTTTTTAGGGAGTTCAAATTTTAAAAAATGCTTTGTCAGAATCAATGAAAAAGAGGTCTAAGATGTTATCATATTTGGGAAATGTGTTTAAAATATTTGTTTTCTAATATATTTTTCCTTGTAGGAAAAAAAAAAAGTTCTTAAATGTTCATTTAAAAAAAAAATTCCAGAAGTATAATTGAATTTGGAACATTATGCTTTAAGAAATTGTTTTTAAAAGTACTTTTATTAAACCATACACTAAGACGCAAAGCCGAGAAAGCATATATTTGCCATTCCATTTGAATGTCGATAATAATTCTTAGAACTTCTATAAAGTTTTTAATATTCAGAACACTTAAAAACATTAACTAATTAATCATGTAGAGAGTATTGGCTCACCTCCCTATTATGCTAAATCTAAATGCTCTAGGCAATTCAGTTGTATAATCTTACCCTTTGAAGAGCAATTAAAAAAATGATTTCATTTGGCTTGCAAGTTAGCAGTACCCTCTACATTGAACAAAAGCCTAAAAAATAAAGGGTGAGATTTTACACGTAATTGTACTGAGTGTTGAAGGATCACTCAATGAAGTGCTGTTTGCCTTTTTTTCCCCCATATATATTTTCCTGGTTTTCTTTCTTAGAGTATGAAATTAGAATCACAGAAGTCTAAAATTGGAAAAGCATTCAGGGGTCAACTAGTTTAATCTGACAATCCCTGGTTGGAGGGCAGTGAGAGGGGGAAACTCTTGGGTAGCTCCTGTTCTAATAAGAGATAATGTTTTGTAGAGTTTGCTTTTTTTTTAAAGTATGTAAATGTATTAGATTTAACAATTTAATAATATGGCTTTTATTGTTTGTATCGTCTATACATTTTTCCATTCTTTTATATATTTAAACATGCATTTTTGATGTTCCTTTTTTCTGTGTATATCACTGTTCACTTGAACAGCATACTGTGAGGTGTCAGAGGTGTTTTGCCACTAAGTTTTAATAAGCTGTATCATAAAGAATTCCAGTTCACATATAATCCCTGTTTTGCGAGGCTTTCTGTTCCTCATATTTTGTCATTCTGACACAGTAAAAAAAGCAGAGGACATGTTACTTTCAGCTATTTGTTTTAACATTTGTTTTTTAAAAATGAGCTCCAAATTATCTCCCTCCACTTATTGAGGAGGCAAGTAATATAATCACTATATATATATATATATATATATACACACACATATATATATATATACATATACACACACATACATATATATATGTACATGTATATATTTAGTCACGCAAAATATATTTCCATGTTAGCCATGTTGCAAAGAAAAATAATTTTTTAAAAGCATGCTTCAATTTGTACTCAGTGTTCATCAGTTGTCTCCCTGGAAGTGCATAGTATTATTCGTTGTGATTCCTTTGGAATTGCCTTGTGTCATTGTATTGATCAGAGTAGCTAAACAGAACATACATTTCTGAGTAAATAATAAAAATAATTTTGTTTGTATGGAATCTTGAACTAGCTATGTGACCTTGAGAATACATACTTCTCCTTTTTGTGCTGAATTTTCATTTTATAATCTCTAATCATGTTCTCATTGAAAAAAAAATACCTGTTATTGGAACATTATGAAATCTGCTTTATTAAAACTTATGGTGCTAGATAATTATGCTCAGAATTGTATTTCTTGGCATCAGACAATTTTAGGATGACACAGAGACATTTTCTAAGATTCCTATGCTTTTACTTCATCAAAGGAAGAGCCTTTTCACCACTTCTTTAATTTGCAGAGGGATAAAATTATTCTCAAAGGAAGCCAAAACAACGTATCAGACATACCAACATTACAAGGAGGGTTGCTTTCATAGATTCTTAGATCTGCATTCATAAAAGGAAAGGCAACTTTTGAGGGGTTAACAATCACTTTAATCAAGCACATATATCATTCAGTTAGTTCAGGAGAGTCAGCACCATGAATTTCAAAGAAAATACAGAGAAATCAAAAGATCAAGAGACATGGCTTCTTTGCCTGAATGCAACAGACAATTGGACCCCAACTGTCTGACCACAGTTATCAGAGAGGGAAGCATGACATCTTGGTTCTCAAAGTTGTGGAGGGGTTACTTAGTAGCTTCTCAGACTCCTCATTTGGACCTCAAATCTTCTTGCAAAAACTAAGCTCCACAGTAAAACCTCACCCTCAGAGTATTTATACCTTTTCTTAAGAGCCAAAGGGCATCCCAAACCTAGAGAACCAGTGCCTCATTAACAAAACCTGTGAATATTCCTACAAACCTTCCCTAATCAAACCCCCCTTAATGGGCAGGCCCATTAATGGATGGGGAAGAGCTTTAATCACATTAAAATAATTAATATTACAAATACATACACTGTTCCTAGTTAAAGAAACTTTTGTTTCTATACTTTACTCCTTGTAAAGACTCTTGACTAATGAAGGCAAGATTCAATCAGAGATACTTCATTATACTAAAACAAAAACAGCAAAAGATCCTAGTTTGATTGCCATCACAGATTTGCAGTAGTTGCATGGTTAAAATATTCGAAAAGTTATTTACCTTAAAGTTAAAAGTCAAGTTCCTTAAATGGCACTGAGATATAATTGCCATCTTGAATGACCATGCAAAAAGGTAAGATGAGTTCTTCCATCTCTGAAAATGTAGAACCCTAAAGACATTATGAGAGGGAATATGAGGTTGGGATGGAAAGCTAATGAAATCTTCTTTGTCCCCCAATTCCAAACCCAGTTACCTTGTGTTGATTTCACATCTATCTTTCCCTGATAATTTTATCATAAATTAGGGGCTCTTTCATTTTTATCTTTGTATTCCTAGTACTTAGTCTAGTCCCTGGCATATAGTAGCCATTTACGAAATGTTTGCTGATTGTTTATTGTACTCTACTACCAGCACATTCTATATCATCTTTTCCATGACGATGAACTTAGTTGAACAAGCAGTTCATAGAATCCTTTAGACCTGAGAGAAGAACATCCACATCATTTTCTACAAGGTCAAAGTCACAGTCCTTAGTAAGGCAGAGAGATTTATTTTGTTGCATTGCCATAGTTTATAACCATTAAATGTTGCCTGTTTCATTGCAAATATTTCTTTCTATCACAAAAAGGACCTGGTGGATGAGAGATTTCAGATTAGGGTGGATCTGTAATGACTAAAGAAAAGTAGCTAAAAGTTCACACCCTTCTGATGATGGTCAGCAGCACCAAGGTTCATCCTGAGAAACAGATATTTCACATTTTGTTTTTGGGAGATACATGTATTTAACAATATGTGCACCAATAACTTATCAAGAGAAAGTCAAGGTCAGTAGCAGTGAAAGCTATATAATTGATACTTAACGTCTTCTACCCTTAATTAAAACAAGCAAAAAAAGAAAGAAAGAACATTCTTGCAGATAAAAGCTCAAATTTTACCCAGACCATTGTAAACACTTGGAATCTCAAAAGTAAGCTTCATATAGTTCATACTTTGAAACTTCAATAGATTTTTTTGATCTACTAAATATAGGTTCTCTTCTCAATGCCTTTCACAATCCATCAATATCAATTTGTCCTGTAAGATGCTTGTCTCTTCCTTCCTACATGTCTGCCATAGAAGATACCTATGACTTTATTTTGAGTGAGGGAGGGCTGTGCAGGTCACTAACCTCACTTCTCCTCCAGAAACATCTGAATCCAGTGACTAGATATTCATCAGGATGACTGAGATGACCCAGGATGAGGCAATTGGGGTTAAGTGACTTGCCCAAGGTCACACAGCTATTGAGTGTCAAGTGTTTGAGGTGAGATTTGAACTCAATCCTCCTGACTACTGCACTGGTGCTCTATCCACTGCACTGCCTAGCGGCCCTATCAGTATTATAATTATCATTAAAAGATAATAATGTACCATGGTTCACAGCCACATAGCATCCATAGTAGATTTGATTTTAATCTAAAACAATAAGGTATTTAATATAAAGAA
Source organism: Bettongia penicillata ogilbyi (assembly GCA_023548195.1). Taxonomy (NCBI): domain Eukaryota; kingdom Metazoa; phylum Chordata; class Mammalia; order Diprotodontia; family Potoroidae; genus Bettongia; species Bettongia penicillata. The sequence continues at coordinate 3,973,816 of JAJHZJ010000797.1, forward strand.
CTCTAGTTGAGGAAACTCCCTGTGTAAATACAGATTACCAAATGGTATATAATTTATAATCTTAGTTGCCTTAGATTCTGAGTGGACATTTGTCAGAATGTCTTTAAAAAGAGGTAGTTTAAATGATGTCTCCCTGACTTCCACTGCAACTTTCTATTTATTATGGTAGGCTTCCTATTAGGATAATATTGCAGCTAAAATTTTTTTTGTAGTAGGGAAGCTTAGAAATACTAATGTATAATTTCCCAAAGGTAATCTAGCATAATGACTTCCTTTTATTCAATCCTTCCTAAAGCAAAAACCTGAATGTGAATTATTCCTCTTTATTATAATTTTCTAATATAATTTAGTAAGGGTTTTTGATTTGAAAGGATTCATTCCTTCATTTAATAAGTATTATCAAAGCATAGGCAGGATCTAGTGTGTCATAATGGATAAAGAATACATAAGTCTACAATCTCTACCCATTGTTCCTAGTCATGATCTCTGGGGCTAAACTGGTAAAAACTATTTCTGTTTAAATATGACAACTTTTAAAATAGTGATGGTACCTATTTTGTGTTATCTAGAGCCTATCAGTTGAAAATGTTTTAAGTTTCATTTAAAAGGATCTACATTACAATTGTATCACTTTTGATGTTACAATGACAATTTTTCTATATTTTACTCAGATTTTTCTAAAAAAAAAAATGGATGACTTATTCTTGTCAGTCTCACTGCTTTAAACTTTACAGAGCTGTACTTATTTTACTTATTTATGTTCATGCACTGATAATGTATACATAATCATGAATCAGAGACCCATCTTGGAGCTTCTTAGAATTTTGATGGTTTCTCAAGGATGTGCCATTAATAAAAAGGAATGCAGGCAGCATTACAAAGGGGGTAAACAAACATGCATGTAGTAATCATTCCAAAAGATGTTTATTATATACTCACAACATGTTAGTCACTGTGTACTGTTTAACTTTTTGCATTTTGGTTTAAATAGTCCCAAATTAATGGCTTAACTTTTGTAGGGATTGTTATTTGCCAGGTCATGAAGATGAGGGAAAGGAAAAGAAAGACAGAATTCAATTAAAGTGTGCATACTCTCATGAGGATTAACTCATGCCAAGAGAATAGAAACTGTTGATCAGGTGCCCTGAGTGGAAGGAGAACCTTTTGGATTTGAGAACATGCAGAATATTTGGTAGTAAGAGAAACAGGATTCTAAGAATTATGATGAAGTAGATAGGCTAGTAAAGAAACAGAACGGCTAAGATTAAATAGAGAAACCTGGTTTCATCCTAAGGGATACCCATGTTGAGGTCAACCCTCTGCAACACATTGACTATGTGACCCTGTGCAAGTCCCTTAAGTTAACGGCTCCACCCTAGCACACAACCTCAACTTTATAAGAATATAAATTGCAGAATATTTCCAGATCCACATTGGTAGAAAGCTTCCAAATAGGGAGTTTGGAACATCATTAAATCTCAAATCTAGTTTAAAAAGATAGACTTCTCTTTCTTTGTTTGAAAGAGAATTTAGTTAGACTCTCCTCTCTCTCTCTCTCTCTCTCTCTCTCTCTCTCTCTCTCTCTCTCTCTCTCTCTCTCTCTCTCTCTCTCTCTCTCTCTCTCTCTCCCCCCCCCTCCCGTGTTGTGTTTGTATCTGAAATTTATAGCATGCCTTTTACTTGGGAACTTTTCTTAATGTGAACCGAATGTTTAGAAAATATGATAAAAGAAAATAATGTCTTTCAATTCTAAGGAGCTAACAGGTAAAACCGAATAGAATGTACTTAAGTTCTAAATAATTGTAATATATATATACAATGATTTTACATGCTGAAAATAGTTCTCGTGTATCTAGAATTACAAAGTGTCTTGGGATGACAAAATAAAGTGAGAAGAAATTCAGAAAATTCTTTGTACTTGAAGACGGCACTATTATGTTGCGAAATTATATATCATTCCAGAGCTTTTCCTTCATATTGCATTATATATAACAATGGATGTATTAGAATCATAGATAGAAAAAATACTTTCTTCTCACTTCTCTTGTACTGTTTGAAAAATCCTAACACCAGTCAAGCTTCTGGCTTGACTATTCCATAGAAACTTTTCCATCTGTCTAACAGCTAGGCAAAAACTTGAATGTCTACCTGAAGTTGACATGCATTAAGATCTAGATTGATTCTAAAAGGAATGTATAAGTAAGCTGAATATATCCCTTTCCCTGAGACAGGGCTCCAAACAAGCCTGCTTGGAACTTGGAATGTATTAGTAGAGAGCCAAATGTAGGAGTATTGTTTATACCTTGTTTCAGCTTCTCTAACCTGGTGCAGTGAGTTGGGGCAATGTTGTAGCCTAAACTAATTCAAGAGAACACACTTTAGAACTCACTCCTCTGTTCTCATATGTGAGATCTTTGACAGCAAGGATTATCTTTTGCCTTTCTTTGTATCACCAGCACTTAGCACAGTGCCTGGTATATAAAAAGCACTTAATATATACTTGTATCCTTAACAAGGAAATGTGATTTTTTAGAATCACAGGGAGCACATTCTGTAAATTTTCAAAAAACATGCCTTCCTTTACAGAGGATTATGTTTAGGGGGAACATTGAACCATTTGAATTCCTCTGTGCTAGAGGATTGAATTTTTGTAAATCCTTCCTAGCCTAATTAGTACTTGTTAAAGCTTGATTTGGTTTTAAGACTTCTTACTCTGAGTGTGCCATGGAGTGCCTTATTCTCTTCTACGTTACATAGGAGATTGAAAAAAGAAATATTACTTTGCCTTATTTGTGCAGGAGAGGTATGGGTCAGGTGGAAGTCATCTGTGTTCTGGAATAAGTATTGGTGAATGATTTCTAATAGGCATAAAGACTTTCAGTTCAAAGGAAATAATTAAGTCCCAAAGGAATTAGTTCTGATTGTTTTGTGATAATGGACGTGTAACTTAATCTTTATTCATTCAATTCATTTATTTGTTCAATTATTAAACTCCCAGTAGGCAATGAGGATAAAATGACAAAGAAATAGTCCCTATACTGAAGAAGTTTATAATTCATTGTTGGGGAGGGGTATAAGAAACATAAAACAAAAACATATACACAAAATGTCAAACATACAATGCAACAATTGTTAAGCACCTACTAAATACAGAACAATGTGTTAGGTATAGAGAAGATATAAAATTATGTTAATGCTCACCAGAGCCAAATTTAACTTCAGGTTAGTGGCAGGGGAGGGGGAAGTGATGATTTAATTCAACAAATTTTTATTGAACAGGAGAAATGATCAGAAAAATGCTTTTCATTTTTTTAATCATGTACAATTTACCAATAGCTACTGGATCTTATTTTTTTTTAATATGAAGACAATATGTCTCTTTGAAGAGTGAAAATTTCATGTAAATTGAAAATATTTTGATTGAGGTTACATATTTTAAATTGAACCAAATTAAATTAATTTCCCAAATAAAACCTGAGTTAGAATTTAAGATGAAAATAATGTTTCTTTTTTTCTCCCAGAGATTACGCTATTTATTTAGTTGAATCTCTTGTTTAGTTTCCTTAAACTCTGTGGAGCTATACTTATTGTAATTGTTTACATGTCTGAGATAAGATAATCATGAACTCCTCCCCTGCTCCTATTGCAAGCACTATAGAATAGTAAAACAAGCACTTTTGGGGTACAATTTTAGCTTTTTTTGCTCTATTACCTTTTCACAATCAATATTATCTAGTATTTTCTTTACTACTAAGTTATTAGTGACATTAAAATATACATATTATTCTCATACAAGAATCCTCTGTAATCTGGATTTTGAAATTTCTCTCACAGCACCAAAATTATCTTAACTCTCTTATCTTTTCTCAATCAATACTTATTTTTTCAGCACTTGACACCATTGACACATCCACATCTTGATAGTTTAATCTCACTTGGTTTCTGTCATACTGTTTTCTCCTGGTTCTGCAATTATCTGAATGTTTCATTTCAATTTTCCCTGGCTCATCCTCCTCATGCTGTTTCCTAAATGTCACTAAGTACTGTCCTTCGCCTATTCTCTCTCCATAATGCCTCTCTTATTGATGCAATTAATTGATTTGGTTCACTCACCACCTATCTGGACATCATTATACATGCACAACACACACATACATACATATGCACAACATACATATAAACACATATATATGCGTATATAATGTGTACACACACACCCACACCCACACCCCAAGTACCACTTTGCAGAATGTTAGGTCCATACCTCCCATATGACTATTACACATCTCCACTTAGATATCCCATGGGGCCTCTCAGAATCTGTGGGCCCAAAGTTAAAGTCATCTTCCACTCCCTCAGACTACCCTTCCATTAACTTCTCAATTTTGACTGACATCCCCTCAGTCTTCTAGGCTTGAAACCTCAGTGTCACCTTTGATTATGCTTTCTTCTGTGTAACTCAAATGTCATCCAGCCTTAAGAGTATTACTCCTAGAATATCTCTATGATCTTGTAACCCTTTTCAGAGATACTAGAATTATCCAAGTTCATGTATGCTCAATCTTTTTTCACTCAGATCACTCTATTCTAATCTTTTTTCTCCATATATTCTTGACCCTATTGCCAGAATAATATTTCTAAACCACAATTCTCACCATGCTGTTCTTCTATTCAAAGTTATTCAATATTTCCCCATTTTCTAGAATAAACCATAAGGTTCTCCTTTTGACACTCAAGGACTTCCACAATTTGGCTCCAATTCACTTTTCTAACCTTTGAGAGCATTCCCTTTCATGCACTTTACTTTTCAAACAATACTTTTAACTGGTTGCCAGTTAAAAGTTTCCCGTTTTGCTATGCTTAAGAATTCTTACAGGTTCCTCCTCGTATTTACAATATAATTCTATATATACAACTATTGAAACCCCTCTCTTTTTTTTTTTTACCTTATAGGCTAACTTGTGAGCTACATAATTGCATTTTCCCCTATTTTTTCTTCATCGATCCCTGTTAAAAAATATTTATCCTTTCACAAAAATATAGTTATTTTTTCACCTCTCCTGTTAAGCTTTTTGCATTGTACCATGCATCATGGCTGTTTTCACACATCTCTTCAGAATGGCAAATGATATATGGCTATTCATCTTTGCTTCCCTGGAACTTTGCACATAGGAAGTATTCAGTATTTCTTGGATTGCATAGGCTTTGTTGTTTGCTTTGAAAAGCAAAATGTAAAATGTAGGTCACTTGGAAATGTGGAAACATTTTCAAAATATTTTTGACAGACAAAATAACCCCCTAATTTTTAAGGAAATTCAGGTGTTAAGCAATAATAAGTTATATTTGTTGTCAGCATGTATATAAAATTTCATGTAATAAATATATAAAATAGATTTATGTATGTGCACATGTAAAATAAAATACAAATAATTTAGGTGTATATATATACATATATATGTAAATTATATAATTTACAGGTGTTCAAGAAATGTTTGACAGCATTGACAGGGATAGAGTGCTGGACTTGGAGTCAGAAGAAACCTAGTTAATATCCCTTCTAAGATATCAGCTATGTCATCCTGGGGAGGGGAGGGGAGTTCTTTGAGTATCAATTTCCTCAAAATTGAAAAAAAGTTTGAAACAAATTTATTTAAATAAGGAATTATAGTCTTCAAATTGAGAAATTTATTGCAAGTAAAACACATTAAAATATTTCTGATCTTTGAATTTGACACTAATTAAAATTAAACTTTAAAATAAAAATAAATTCATAACGATCATATTTGTAAATACAATAAAAAGTAGTGAATGCTTCTCTATTCATGGTCATTTATGATTTTGTTCCCTGATTTAATGTCTTTGGCAATATTATCTTTATTTCTTTTAAACTGGCTTCATACATATTAGTAGGTGTCCTTTTAGTGACATATTTCACCTTTTCAAATTCTATTTTCTTTATTATTTCAGAATTGCAAACCAATTTGCGGGTAGATATTTTTTTCAAGTACTTATTTTCAGAGTTTACAACTAAGAAAATAATAAAAATATAAATGCAATAATTGGCACTATTAATTTGCTAAGAATAACATTCAAATCTAATTTTTTCACACAAGAATAATTTGGCACCAGTTGCTTTTCTACATTATATTATTTTAGATTCACTTTTTTCTTCAGTTAGTTGCATCCTGTACTTTCAATTTTTATACAAATTAACTGTTTTGATTATTTTTTCTAGAAGGAATATTATTTCCTTAGAGGTAAAACAATAGCATAAAAAAAAACATATTGCTATTTTAATGCCTAAACCCTTTGGATGGAATTCAAGATCCGTTTTATTCTGGATTCTGCGCTGTAATACCATAGTGATAGTACAGAGTAAAGTATTATCTATAATTCAAATGGTATATTAGAATTTTTCATGTTGAATAGCTTGGAAATTTTTCATGATACACATTTTTATTGGAAAGTAAACTAGGAGTGTTAAAATGTTAATAATTATATATTCCTTTCAATATAATTATATAATATACATTTTTTAAAAAATGCTATTTCTGTTAAGTAAATGCTACCACAACATGTTGAAGTTAAAGTCCAACAGTCATCATTAAGTATATTTATCACACGTATTAGTTTCTCCCAAAGGAGTGACTTCAAGAAAATTTTGTGGTAGTCCCGTGTTTCTAATTTGTTTTTCAGTCATTCAAACATGTCTGTCTCTTCATGAACCCATGAGTCCATGGGGTTTTCTTGGCAAAGATATTGTGTGGTTAGACATTTCCTTCTCCAATGGTTCAATGATGTATTGGCAAATGGAGGTTAAAGGATTTGGCTCAGGTCACAAAACCACAGAGTTTTTAAGGTTGAATTTGAACTCAGTTCTTCCTGATTCCAAGCCCAACACCCTATCCACTGTTCCCAGGTGTTCCTATGTTTCTAATTAGACTGTAAGTTTTTTGAGGACATGGTCTTTGAGTTATAGCTCTTTTGTTTCCCTCATAATATCTAAAATAATATAAACTCAATACAGCAGTAAATTTCCATAAGGGTTGTAGGATGTGTTCAGGGAGGACGAGTACCTTTGGTGTGATGGCTGCTGAGCCCTTTTTGGGGCTCTTTACACCTTTGGTGTCCAACTGTTCCACCCAACTCTCACCTATGGCTCCAAGAAGTTGCAGCATGCACAGTGGCCATACCTAGGTACACTGTTTCAGCAGATGGGCCAAACCAGGTTGAGGGTAACCAAGGGGTCTCAAATCCATTGATGAGTTAAAGGGGTTTCTACCTCAAGCATGAGAAGACTTCCAGTGAAGAATAGGTGGATGAGAACAATTTGTTCCAATGGCCATGAAAGCAGATGAAGCAGATGATGTGGAACACTTAGAGCTTGGTTAGACACTGAAGATGCCAAGGTCATCCACTGAATCCTAAGCCATCACCAGTCATCTTGACTCTGTCCTGCCACTGGACTATGATGACTCTGGAAGAGAGAGTGAGGCTGACGACTTTGTGCAACTCAGCCTCACTTAAATCCAATTTATACATGAATCGAAAGACATCACCCATACAATTCACTATTACGCCTCAAAGTCCTGTGGCGATAGGCAAGTGATGAAGCAGCAGGTGTGGATGCACTAGGAGCTGTAGTCACAACCCTGCACACAGGCGGCCCAGGTCATAGGGTTGTTTCTCACTGGAAACAGCAGCGGAACTGGGCAGCCTCCTGGGTGTCTGAGCAGACTTTTAAGGATCTCACCACTTACCTCCTGGTGTGAGGAAGGGGGTTAGAAAAGGTGCCCTAAGCATTATCTGCTTACCCAACCCTGGTCTGGTTACTGAAGCAGGTGAGGAATCCCACTATGCAGTTGAAACACAAAAAAAATGTACAAAAACATCTGCAAAGATGATTCCACTCACCACTGGCACATGGATTGTGTGCACACTAATAGACAACAGAAAATCCAGTAGACATGAAAGAACAAATGCTCTTGTTGCAAGAGAACTCAATTGGTATCGCATCCAAAAAGAGCAGCCCTGAGTGAAACAAGGTTGGCAAATGAAGACCAGCTCACTGAAGTTGGAGCTGGATACACATTTTTCTGGAGTGGGCATAATTAAGGAGAGCTGGCATGGTTTTGCAATCAAAACTAATTAATCAGCAAGCTGATATGCCTGCCAAAAGGAATGAATGACAGGTTCATGACAATGCGATTGCCACTCGCAGGAAAACACCATGCCACAATCATCAGTGCCTATGCTCCCACAGTGACAAACTCTGATGAAGTCAAAGAAAAATTTTATGAAGACCTAGAGACTTTTGTCATCAATGTGCCAAAAGAGGACAAGCTTATAATTCTGGGTGACTTTAATGCTAGAGTAGACTCAGAATACAAGACTTGTCAGGGAGTCCTAGGGAGGAATGGCATTGGAAACAGCAACAACAGAGGTCATTTACTGCTGAAGACTTGCGCATCTCATGGCCTTCTCATCACAAACACTGTTTTCCATTTACCTAAACCCAATGAAATTTCATGGATGCACCCTTGCAGCAAACATTGGCATCTAATAGACTATGTAATAGTAAGGAGAAGAGACATACAAGATGTGAGAATGACAAAGACAATGTGTGGTGCAGAGTGCTGGACTGATCATAGATATTCTTTCCAGGCAAAATATTTGCATACATCTTTTCCAAGCAAAATATTTGCATTCATCAAAGTGTGGCAAACACTGATGAAGTCAAAGCAAATTTTTATGAAGACCTAGAGACTCTTATCATTAATGTGCCAAAAGAGTGCAAGCTTATAATTTTGGGTGGCAGACAAGACGTGGGAGTGACAAAGGCAATGTGTGGTGCGGAGAGCTGGACTGATCATAGCCTTATCCTTTCCAAGCTAAATATTTACATTTATCAAAATTGCTACCCCCAAGACAAAATGACTAACAGAAGAATTAATGTCAATTAGAGCTCTTCTCTGAGCAATAGTTTGTTGCTAACTTGGGGGGAAAGTAGAGCCAACATATAGTAGACAACAGTGGAGCAGAAAAGGAGTGGGCAGCTTTCAGACATCTGGTGTACAGCACTGCATTTGCTCATCTGGGTCAGAACACTTGCAAATTCCAAGACTGGTTTGATGAAAATGATGGGGAAATTCAGAAACTGCTAAATAAAAAATGAGGACTCCATGGGATATATCAACAGAATAGTTCATCCACCTCTAAGAAGGCAGCTTTTATTTCCACCAAAAGCAAAGTACAAACAAACTTTAGAGAGATTCCTGGCTCAGTAAGAAGACAGATGAAATTCAGTTTTATGTTGATTGTAACAATTCAAAGTGCTTTTATGATTCCCTAAAAGCTATTTATGGATCAAAAACCTATGCTGCATCACAACTACCCAGTGCTGATGGAGCCACATTGATTAGTGATAAGGACATGATCTTAGAGAGATGGACTGAACGCTTCCATAATGTTCTCAACTGACCATCATCAATCAATGCTGAAGCCATTGACTGTTTACCTCAGGTTGAAGTCAATCCTTCCTTAGCTTAACTACCAACTGAAGAAGATATTTTGAGGACCATTAGGCTCCTTTCATGTAGCAAAGCACCTGGTGCTGATTCTATTGCAGCTGAGATTTGCAAAGTAGGGGGACCACTGCTCATATAAAAGCTGACTGAAATTTTCCAGGTTATATGGCAAGAGGAGGTTATCTTCCAGGAGTTCAAGGATGTCTCCATTGTCCATCTCTATAAAGGTAAAGGGAATAGATCATCCTGTGACAATCACAGGGGCATCTCTCTCTTAGTCATTGCTGGCAAAATTCTTGCTAGAGTCCTCCTTAATAGGCTGACCCTTCACCTAGAAGATGGTCATATACCTGAGAGCCAGTGTGACTTCAGAAAAGGCTGAGGTACAGTCGATGTAGTGTTAGCTGCTGGACAACTCCAGGAGAAATGACAGAAGCAGAACAGAGGTCTGTACACAATGTTTGTAGATTTGACCAAGGAGTTTGACACTGTTAGTCATCAGGGCTTATGGAAAATTATGTCAAAATTTGATTGCCTGAAGAAGTTCATCATTATTGTATGTTAATTTCAAGATGGCATGTTTACCCAGGTTCTGGATAGTGGATAATGCTCTCATGCTTTCCCAGTCACTAATGGAGTGAAACAGGGATGTGTGCTTGCTCCCATGTTGTCAAATGCTTTCAATGAAGATGAACATGGCATCAAAGTCAACTACCACACTGATGGCAAGTTCTTCAATTTGTAAAGGCTACAAGCCATGACCAAAGTGGAGGGAGTGTTGGTGAATGATTGTCTGTTTGCAGATAATTGTGCGCTCAGCCTCTGAGGCTGAGATGCAACAAAGTAAGGATGAGTTCTCTGCTGCCTGTGCTAATTTTGGCCTAGTAATAAACAGCAAGAACACAGGTGCTCCATCAGTCACCACCACATCATCCATCCATGAAACCATCAGTTACAACAAATGGAGACGTTTTGAATGCTGTAGATAAGTAAACTTATCTTGGTAGTGTACTTTTCAGGAATGTACACATTGACAATGAGGTTGATGCACACATTGCCAGAGCTACTTCAGTGTTTGGGAGGCTCTGAAGAAAAGTTTGGGAAAGAAGAGGTATTAGACTCACTACCACACTGAAGGTCTACAGAGCCATTATGCTGACCTCATTGTTGTATGGCTGTGAAACATGGACAGTTTCCCAGCGCCATGCCAGGAAACTGAATCACTTCCATTTGAACTGTCTTAGGAAGATTCTGAGGATCACCTGGCAGGATAAGGTACCAGACACTGAAATCCTTGCTTGAGCTGAACTCCCAAGGGTTCAAACAAGGCTTCAGAGAGGGCAACTATGATGCACTGGCCATGTTGTTTGAATGAAAAATGTTTGCTTGCCAAAAAGACTAATGGAGAACTGACATGGGACAGGCAATCACATGATGATAAGAAGAAGCCATACAAGGATACTTTCAAGGTCTCTCTGAAAAAACTTTGGATTTGATTGTGAAACATTGCAGACACTGTCACAGGACCGCTCAACAGGGTGCACCCACATCAGAAAGGGTGCTCCGCTCTATGAGCAAAACAGAGTTGAGACAACACAAAGTACACAGGAAATACACAAAGGTATCCACCTCAGATATTCCCACAGACTATCTGTGCCCAACCTATGATAGAGCATTTCGAGCTCATATTGATCTTATCAGCTACAGTGAGATACAGTGAAATTTCATTTTATCATGGTAATGTCATTTTGTTCTTTTTCGAGAAGAAATGACAACAATCTTTTCTACATAAATACTTTACTAATTAAACCCTTGCTACATGTTTGTGGTTGTAGATGCTGTATAAAAATAAAATATATATATATATGTAAAATAAAATATATGTGAAATAGAAGTTTCATTACTTTATTTGGGCCAAATCTTTTCCAAAGAATTCTGCAGTTGTCTCACTACAAGAAAAACTGCCCAAACTCTTTATTTGTTTTCCCTTTGGGAAGTAAATTAATGACATTTCACTATGTCATATGTAGTTTACTTTCCTATACACATAATAGCTGCTATTCATGATGCCATAATACCACATTTAGCATAATAATAATTTAAAAAACTTATATATAAGGCGGGTTGTGGATTAACTCAAGTATTGTAGAATACTTGAAAAAATAGTCTAAAGAGAAAATATATATAGATTCATATATATATATATATATATATATATATATATATATAGAGAGAGAGAGAGAGAGAGAGAGAGAGAGAGAGAGTGAGAGAGAGAGAGTCTAAATAGAAAAAATAAGTCTAAATAAGTTGGTGAATTTTTTGAATATTTCTCCAAATTCTGAACATCCATTTTGTAATTCATTTAAGTTGATAGTTAAGTTCAAAACATTTCTAACTGATAGCTACTTGGGAAATGCCCAAAATTTTAGCACATAAATTATGTAGTATGAATTGCAAGTCCTGTAAAAAATTGCCAACTATGACGGAAAAAAAATCTTCATTTAACAATTGTTTTACACTGACAGGTCACTGAAGAAGAAAAAATAACTTAAATGGACCTGCTTTAACTGAAATTTCATTTTATGTAATGGAAGTCAAAATATTCATCATGTTTTAAAGATAGACCATGTTTCAGAACCAAAGGAAACTCTCTGACTCTGACATCAGTAAGAAAGAATTGATACTGTTATTTTCTTTTCTAAATCATAATAGTTTATCAGCTGCTTTGTCATCCTCAGGAAAGAAAGAATACTCCAATGTTAGCAATATTGTAGAGCATCTAATCACATCATCTCATTTTACAGATAAGGAAATGGAGAACTGGAGAAGTAAAATCTCTTGTGCAGTGTCAGTTAATATCAGGAGTTTGATCAGGTCCAGGTATCTAGCCTTTTTAGTTCATTGTTCCTTCTTTTACTATATTTTGTATCCCAAAGGTAGAAATTGTAGTTGATAGATGTTTTTCATTGTTAGCTCTCAACACTAGAGAATCATGTGCTTATGAGGTAGCCTTGATTGAGAATATCATCTTTTCTGTTTCTACAGCATAAAAATTCACATTACCAGGAGAAAAACTTTCTTTAAAAAAGAAAAAAAATAAGAGAATTGCTTTCTTCATTTTAAAGGAAAAATATTATTGTTGAAAAGTTTAAAGGTGCCGTAATTATTTTTGATGTTAATGTTTCTTTTATCTCTCCCTTCTAAAGAAAATAATTGAGACCACACTTATTTACTAGATCATGTTTGAGTAAGATCATCGGAAAGTAAATCCTCTCTATCTTATGTAAGGAAAAAGAAAATGCATTCTCTTTTTCTGCCTATTAGTAGTAAACTAGCTGTGTGGTTCACTAACAAATTTAAAATTAAATTACTCTATGTTATCTAGAATACTACTGTCAGTAATGTTTTTTCTCTCCAAAATTCTCTAATTTATTATCTCTTTTTCTAGTATTTTTTCAGGGTAAATTCTAGCTTGAAGTGCAATATTCTTCTCAGACGTTTGCTCCATAAATATTCTGTTTGGCCTGAAATTTTGATGTCCCACTTATACTGTACTCTTTTTTTTTCAGTCTTCCCAAAAAACCATCTTGCCTTTTTTTAGTCATACACACACACACACAAACACACACACATGCACACATACACACTAATCTATCTATATCTATATAGCTATCTGCATACATATATGTATGTGTATATGCATACATATACATAGATACCACATACATATATGGAATTTTTAAAAAAAGCCTGATTTCATGCACACAAAGATTAGCTATATTCTTTTCATAACCTAACAAAACCTTTTATTCTATTCTCCACCTCCCCCTTTAACCTATTGTCTAAAATTGTACCATTAAAGAGACATGCCTTGAAGTTGTACCTAGGGCAGTTCTTCACATTAAGTCTTTACTTAACTTTGTATCTTCAAATTCTTATGTAAGTCATCCAAACTTAAATACTTTACCTTAGACTCTTCATCACTGACAAATAGTAGGTTCCATGTTGCCCTTCATACATTCTGTTGAGTCCCAGTCCTCTATGGTGGTGTCTATATCAGTAATCAATTAGTAATCTCATTAAAATGAAAATGACTCAGGAAGGATGTTATGTTTAATGTTTCTTAAATGGCTTAGATTTACTGTTTGGCCATATAGACAACAGGGTTGCTTGTTTCCTAGTAGGCATAATTTCTCTCTGTAAAATGTTGTGATGGTTATTACTATGGCAAAATATTACTCTTCCTCCATCTCAACCACTATACCAGCAACAAAAGAATACACTTCTTCCCTTTTGTGAGGCTACTTCTCATTATATACTTTTAAGAACTAAGAGTACATTTGAATGTCCTATACCTACCAATAGAAATGAAACATCATAGTATTTTTTTTTGTATGTGTGTAGCAACAGAAAAGAAAGATTGTGTGGGAGGAAGGCTTCTGATAGATGTTTCAGTAGCAGGGATGGGCCCTTGATCTTTCTCCTATAATTGGAATAAGTTGGCAGAAAAAGAAAATAGAAGAACTGTATAAACAAATCTCATAAATTTAGGCTGTTTTCACACACACACACACACGCAGATTTCATGATGATGATGAATGATACAGTGTAAAATGTCAGAGATAAGCCCAAACAATGGCTTTGAATCTGGATAATTTACTTATAGATAAGATCACAGGAATACTAACTCTTGAACTTGTTGATAATTGGCATACTGAGTGGCAATGACTGACTTTGATAGAGTTAGCTCTTCCCAGTAATGCAAGGATCTAAGACAACTCCAAAAAATTCATGAGAAAAAATACTATCTACATCAAGCAAAAGAACATTGGAGTTCTGAATGCAGAGGGAGCCAACAGATCACTCTCCTTTTCTTTGGTTGTTTTTTTTCTTATTTCTCATAGTTCCTCCCATTTGTTCTAATTCTTCCTTATATAAATACTAATTTGAAATTATGTTTAATATGAATGCATAAATAGAGCCTATATCAGATAGCATGCTTTCTTGGGGAAAGAGGAGAAGGAGGAGAAGTAGGAGAAGGAGAAAATTTGAAACTCAAAATCTCATGGAGGTGAATGCAGGAAAATAAAAATTAATTAATTAATATAAAAACTATCGATAAGTGTAAGAAAAAATTCCTTAAAACAGCATTTATTAGGGAAAATTGAATTTAAATAACTCAAGTTACCACCTCAGAAATATTGTTTAATATCATTACTTTGACATTCAAACAAAGGACCCAAGGGAGGCATAAAAAAGTAAACTGAAAAAGAAATCATAATAATTTCGATAAAGTTAAATTGTCTACATTTCTACGTGGGAAGATATAAAATTGTAATAACTTTATTATTATTATTATAAAAAGAGGGTATGACTGTGTCAGAAATATTGTTTAATATCATTACTTTGCATTTGATTTCCCACATCATTTAATCTTTCTTTGTTAGTAAATTAAGTTGGAGCATGCACATATCTCTCAGTGTTATTGACAGGAAAACAAAGGACTTTGTGTAGAAAAGTGAAACTTCTAGTTGCCAAAATTGTCATACTAGTCTGACTCAAAGTTGTTTAAAAATATAGACCATGCCCTTACAGAAACATATTTTTTAAATGAAATCTATATAAGTAAAAGTGTTTGCATGAGAAAACTGTGATCTGAGTGGCATCTCAGCTTTTCAATGTTCATTTGAGCATGTTAAGAACCTGAAAGCATAAACCAGAAAAATATATTAGAATACAAATGAAAAAATAAAGAAAAATTGAGGGTTTTGTAGTTGAGGATGATGGTGAAGCCTTATTCCCCTTCCATTCTCATTTCTTTCATTCTAGTCCAAGAAAAAATCCTTTCTGAAGAGCAAAAGCCTGAAAATATCATTATTCCCCAGGATGTACTTCTTTTTATCCCATCTACCTACTTTTGAATACATTGGAGACTTTCATTATATCTGCCTTTCCCAGGGCTATGCTGAAATACATGGAGGGAGCTGTCTATTTGTTAAGTGTTGGCGACTCCCTGCTATTCTGAAGCTCTTGGAGGTTTGGAGCTCTTTGGAGGAAATTGACTATTTCCCTGGAGCTACACTGAAACATGTAGTTCTTGGAGCTGGAGTACGCCTATTCCTCTGGTTTTGCTGAAGCACATGGGTAAGTGGAGTGGGGGTGAGGGATGGGCTTTGGTGGTGGTGTTTGCCTGCTACACCACACTGATTCTAAGGATCTACCACTGGTTTGAACAGACTTGCTGCTGGCATGCTGTGATATGTCCTGTTCTGGACTGTATTCCTCTTTTATCTGAGTGAGACAGACCTTTCTTGTTGATCTTCCAAGTTCTTGCACCAAAATATTATTTCACCCCATCTTTTTGCTGTTTCTGCTGTTCCAGGACTTGTTTTAGAATAGCATTTATGTTTTTGGAGGTGAAAATTGGAGAGTTACGGTGACTTACTGTTTATTCCACTATCTCGGCTCCCAGAAGCAGATGATAAGACAAAAATATACGTTAATTTATTCTCAGAGTTGATCAATTCTCTCTCTGGATGTGATTTTTTCATTGTAAGTCCTTCCAAATTGTCTCAGATCATTGTATTGATCAGAAGAGCTCTATTCTTCACAGTTGCTGATATTACAATATTGCTGTTACTGTGTACTGTGATCTTATTTCACTCGCTTTATTCTGCAACAATTCATATGAAGTTTTCCAAGGTTTTTGTGAAACCATCCTGCATATTATTTGTTACAGCACAACAGTATTCTGCCACAATTATATGCCACAATTTGTTTAGCCATTCCTCAGTTATTGAACATCCCTTTAATTCCCAATTCTTTGTCACAACAAAGAGAGCTGCTAGAAATATTTTTTTTGTACAAAATAGGTCTTTATCTGATTTCTTTTATCTCTTTAGGATAAAATTTAGTAGTGATATTCCAAGGCCAAAAGATACACAGAGTTTTATAGACCCTTAGGTATGGTTCAAAATTATTCTCCAGAATGGTGGGACTAGTTCACAATTCTACCAACTATGCCTTAAGTATCTTAATTTTAGCACATCCCTTCCAATATTTGCAGTTTTCCTTTTCCATCCTTTTAGCTGATCTTCTGGATGTGAAGTGGTAACTTGAGTTATTTAAATTCAATTTTCCCTAATAAATGCTGTTTTAAGGAATTTTTTCTTACACTTATCGATAGTTTTTATATTAATTAATTAATTTTTATTTTCCTGCATTCACCTCCATGAGATTTTGAGTTTCAAATTTTCTCCTTCTCCTACTTCTCCTCCTTCTCCTCTTTCCCCAAGAAAGCATGCTATCTGATATAGGCTCTATTTATGCATTCATATTAAACATAATTTCAAATTAGTATTTATATAAGGAAGAATTAGAACAAATGGGAGGAACTATGAGAAATAAGAAAAAAAAACAACCAAAGAAAAGGAGAGTGAACTGTTGGTTTCCTTCTGCATTCAGAACTCCAATGTTCTTTTGCTTGATGTAGATAGTATTTTTTCTCATGAATTTTTTGGAGTTGTCTTAGATCCTTGCATTACTGGGAAGAGCTAACTCTATCAAAGTCAGTCATTGCAAAATGTGGTTGCTACTGTGTACAATGTTCTCCTGTTTCACTCATTTCACTCAGCATCAGCTCATATATCTTTACAGGCTTTTCTGAAGTCCACTTACTCATCATTTCTTAAAGCATAATAGTGCCTTCATATACCACAACTTGTTCAGTCATTCCCCACTTGATGAGTATTCCCTCAATTTTTAATTCTCTTTCTAAAAGAGCTGCTATAAATATCTTTGTACATGGTGGTCCTTTCCCCATTTTATGATCTCTATGAGATACAGTCCTAGAAGTGGTATTTCTGGGTCAAATAGTATGTACAATGCCATAACCCTTTGGGCATAATTCCAAATTTCTCTCTAGAATATTTTCACCAGTTTACAATGCCAGCAGCATTTATCATTTTCCTTATTGCTGATAGCTTTAATTTCTTCTTTGAAAAACTGCCTGTTCATATACTTTGACCATAAAAGCTGAACGATGGTTATGATGTTTTATAAATTTATCTCACATACATACATATTTGAGAAATGACGTCTTTATCGGAGAAATTTGCTATAAATTTTTTTTTGATATTTCTTCCTTTTACTGATACATTTTAGCAAAATGAAGTTTCCCTGATTATATATTTTAATTAGGTAAATTTAGTTTTTGTTTTGGTTGAGATTATGATTGTCACTCCTGCACTTTTAAATTTTAACTGAAGCATAACAAATTCTTCCCAGCCCCTTATCTTAACTGTGTGTTTTTGTCTTTCTCTTTCTAGTTTGTCTCTTGTGAACAACACATTTTTGGATACTGGTTTCTAACCCTTTCAGGAATCCAGTATCATTTTATGGGTGAATACATATCGTTCACACTCACAGTTATGATTACTATCTATGTATCCCCCTTCTCTCCTATTCTCTTCTGTTTATCTTTCTCTCTCCCTTTTAGACCTGTCCCTCCTCAAAAGGTCTGTGTTACTTCTAACAGCTGTCTTCCTTAATCCATCTTCTTTTTTATTGCCTCTCTTCCTTGTCCCTTTTCTCCTCCTACTTGGGTTAGGCGGATCTCTATACTCCCTTGTGTGTAGAGGTGTGAGTGTGTGTGTGTATGTGTCCAGTCTTTTCTCTCTTTTAAGGAATTGTAGTGAGTAGAATTTTCCTTCATTTTCCCTTTTACTAAAAATTCTTTTCCTTTCATGCCTGTTTTATGTGAGATAATTTCACCCATTCTTTCTCTCCCTTTCTCCTTCTCTGAGTGCTTCCATCAAGGGGTGAGTGCTTTCTCACTCCATTTTTTTTGAGATCATCCATACATAACTGACTCACAGTCATACCCTCTCTTTATAATAATAATAATAATAATAATAATAAAGTTCTTACAATTTTACATCTTCCCACATAGAAATGTAGACAATTTAACTTTATCGAAATTATTATGATTTCTTTTTCAGTTTACTTTTTTGTGCCTCCATTGGGTCCTTTGTTTGAACATCAAATTTTATATTGAACTCTATCATTTTGTTAGGAATTCTTTAAAGTGTTGTATTTCATTAATTTTTCATTTCCCCTTTGACAGGTTATATTCTTGTTTTCCTGCGTAGTCAATTCTTGGTTGCAATCTCAGTTGCTTTCTCTTCTGGCAAACCATATTCCAGTTATATGGAAGTTCCTTAATCTAGAGTGATCCTGATTATTGCTGAACAATACTTGAATGGTCTCTTTCTGGTTTCTTGAGGTATTTCACCTTTGAACTAGGAGGTCTGGAGTTTGCTTATAATATTCTTGTGAGTTTTCATTTTGGAATCTCTTTCAGATGGTGATTGGCATAGTCTTTCAATTTTTTGTTCTACCATTTTGACCTAAGATAACAGGGCAGTTTTCCTTTATGGTTTCTTGAACACGATGTCTACTCATTTTTTTAAAAAAAACCATACTTTTTAGATAGGTCAGTAATTCTTAAATTATCTCTCCTCAATCTGTTTTCTAGATCACTTGTCCTGATGAAATAATCCAAATTTTCTTCTATCTTTTCATCTTTTGATTCTGTTTTATTGTTTCTTGATGTCTCATGGAGTCATTAGTTCTACTTGCTCAATTCTAATATATAAGGATTTTTTTTTTGTTCTGTGAATTTTGTGCTTCTTTTCCCATTCGGCCCATACTGTTTTTTAAGGGATTTTTTTCTGCAATGAATTTTTGGTTCATTTTTTAAAACAATTTGGGTAATTCTGTCTAAGGTGTAATTCTATTTAGTATTTTGTGCCTCTTACTAAGCCATTGATTTGCTTTTTTTTTTTTACAAGAATTTTCTTGTTTAATCTTATTTTCTTTTTACTCTACCACTTGTATCACTTTAACTCTTCTAGGAATCCTTGCTGGTCTTGTGTCTGATTTGCACTTTGTGTGTTGCTGAGGCTTTGCATGTAGCTCTTTTCATGTTGTCTTCTTTTGAGTGTGTATCTTGCTTTTCCTTGCCTCTGTAGTAGCTTTTTGTCATCAAATTATTTTTCTTGCTGTTTTCTAATTTATAAGCCTACTTTCTTCACTTTTGACTTTATTTTAAAGTTGAACTCTGCTCACCCTGGGAGTAAGGAGGCACGGTTCCAACATTCAGACTTTTTCACACTGCTATTTCCAGAGCTAGTTCTAGGTGTCTGCAAGCTTTCAATGTTTCAAAATGATTTGTTCTGGAGAGAGGTGTGGTCACTGCCCTCCTGTTCTGCCCTCTGATCTTTACCTGGAAAAAGCCCCTGTTACCCCGTAGCCACAAGTACTAGCAATTCCCAGAGCACTGGAACTGCAACCAGGGGCCCTAGTCTTTTGTGAATAACCACAAGTGCTCCTCTCCACTGTGGAACTGAGACCCAGAATAGAATTTCCAAACAGTGCTCTGGGTATCAGTTCAGGGACCTCAGAAATTTTCTGAACATTAGCCAAATCCCTTTACTCTTTCCTGTTCTGAAGTCTCCCAGAAAGCTACTGCTGGTGCTGCCACTGACACAGCCACCACCAAGATACACTTCTGGTCTTTATATTGTATGTGCTCTAGACCAGAAATCAGCCTGGTGTCACAGACCTCTCCTGACCTCTTAAGTTGTCTTAGACTGGAAAAATGTCTCACCCTGGCATTTTATGACTCTGCCCCTCCAGAATATAATTTAAGGCATTATGTTAAAGTTGTTGGGGATTGTTGGGAGAGTTTTGCTGGATTATTGCCTCTATTTTGCCATTTTGGTTCATTCTCTTGTTATACTGTATATGAGTGCTACTGTATGCCCCACAGAAAGAGAACTGTGGGGATTTGAGTATTAAAGAATCCAGGATGATTTGGAATATAAAAGACTTGACACTTAGAATGTGAGTGCCAAAGTGACCTAGTTACATTAAAATTAATAAGTTTCATGTAGATTGTTCTGAACATTTACAAATATAATTCTAAGAAAACTACTTTTAGACTTGTAAATAACTAATTTTACCATCTCAAGGAAGCTGAAGATAGTCTTTTAGAACTTTAAAAAAGAGAACTCTATTAAATAATTGAATGACTAAACATTACCAAAATTGTTAAATTAATAATATTCAGGAAGTTCCTCATTGTAAATTCATATTGTAGTTCATATAGTCAATTTCTGTGGGATTTTATATTTTTTAATATTTCAGATGTAAAATATTATTTTATAATTTTCAATAAATACTCACATCTTTTCATAATATATCTGATTTCAGAGACAGAGAGTTGACTCCAGTTGGGAAGACACAGGTATTTGTCCTTTCTCAGACATTTAAGGGCTACTAAGAACATTTAAGACCCTTTGACATTGGAGAATCACTTAACTGCTCTGTAATCCAGTTTTTAGCATTATAACTTGCAGGGTTGATGCTGAACATTGTTAAAGGAAATACTTTATCAATGCAAATCAGTACTTGCCTTCCAATTTATAGTCATTTTCAACTAAAATTCTATTAAAATGACATTTCTAGATTTTAAAAAATCCTATATTGGAAAAGTAGAAAAATAAAGTCTTACAATTTAATACTCACAAAACAACTACACTATATCATGAACTTCTTGAGTAGTGACTGTCTTTTGCCTCTTTTTGCATTCTCACATATCAACACAAATACCTAACAAGAGTAGCCTGACTGACTTGCATCATTTGTCCAATGAGCTTCTGAAACTCAAAGAAAATAATTCTGATATATTGGAACCATTCAGGAGATTTTCTTATTCATAGAATTAAAGTTGAAAGAGATCTTAGAGATCATCTAATGAATTGCCAATATTTACCTATATGATACATAAGGTTTGAGAAGTTAAGTGATTTGCCCAAATACACTGAGGTAGAAGAACTGGGATTCAAGCTCAGTTGCTGCAACTTGAAATCTGGCATTCTTTCAACTCTACCCCACTTGACAGTAATAATAGGCTTCTGTTACATCTCCAATTTTTGATAGAAACCTCAAGTCAATTTTTGTTATTTAGGAGTTGTCTTTGCTGATTTTTAAAAATCTTTATTGTTGTCAATTTATTTGGAACAAGGAAAAAGTCAAAGTGAATTATACTGTTCGTTTCTTGCTATCCTTTTCCTCCATGCCTTTACCTACGCTCTTTCATGTAATTGGGATGTACCTTTATTTAAGATTCCTTGGAAAGATTTCTTGGAATTATCACCTTTGTTCAGGGCTCAGCTCAGCTTCTACCTCCATTGTGGAATCTTCCCTTTTTCACATAGATTGTCAGTTCACCCAACTGCTTTAAAGTCAGGTCCTACTTAGTGGAGATAATAAATCCCCTGAATTGGTGACATTATTCAAATTTTCACTGCACATTTTCATTGGGCTAGAACAAATTATCATACATCTCCTAATTATAACTTTGAATGGTGCAAATTTGAATACATAGGGCCACTTCTGGGGATTCATTCTTCACACTAACAAGGACTTAGCTATTATAACTTTCTGTTTTTCATTTAAAAATGAGTTTCTCCTTATGGATAATCTTTCTGAAGAAATAGAAAGAGCCAAAATCACTGTTAGTCATACTGCTTGAAATTCAAGAGCTTATAAGTCATTTGTCATTGTTAACCATTACATTTCACTTCACCAATCCTAGATGAGTTAGATGCCCTGGGAAGTTTTAGTCCTTAACTCACAGTACAAGGTGAAATACTGAACAGCTTAGAGATGATCAAGAAGATAATAGGATCAACTACAATAAGTGAATAGATGTTTCTCCCAGCAATATGTTCACATGACTTTCTTAATGTAAAATTACTCTTATGTACATTTGATATGATTATCAATGCAGATTACAACCTACCTCATACTCTCTCATTCTATGCCAACGTTTGTATGTAGGTATTAAAATTGTCTAAGCTATAATACAAGAGACTGACCCAGGCCTTAAGTAAATTATACTTTATTTACTGAAGTGGACCTCAGATCTTCCTCATGGTCTAAGATTCCCCCTTCTTCCAGGGCCTTGCATTTATAAAGTTTGATACCTAAGTATATAAAAGAGGCATGAAATACAGAGTCTCATTTGGTGGTAGGCATTGCTCTTGAGGGCCAAAAATGACATATAAGCTGGGATGGGGGGTATAATAGGTTGAGTGAGACGGGTCATCTCCACTGATTAGGTAGTCATATGATGGATGGACTACTCCTTAGGTTAGGCAGGAGGAGAAGGTACAAGCTACATATATGCTCCCAGAATATATGAGGGGGGACTTTTTGTACCATGCTTGTACCACGACCACCACCCACACCTGGTTTGTTCATGGAATTTGAGCAAAATATGATGGAGATATCTTTGATGAGAATATTAAAGTGATCACTAACAATCATTATAACTTATAAAATAATAATGACTTGAATAATACTAATTAGAGGTTTAGTAGGAGTCTTTAATGAGTCATTTCTCTAACTTGTTAATATTCTTCTATGAATTCACCACAAAATGTTTACCAGAAGAGCTGGGGAAATCCTACTGGGAAAAAAATAGAATTTACTGATCACCTCAAACAGAAAAAAAGGCTGAAAATTCCCAGGAATATGATAGCTAAAACTGAAATAATGAAAAAAAAAATGCTTCAGACATCCAGAAAGAAATTTCAAGAATCGAAAGTCCCTCCACCCACAGAAGCTACAGGTCAGTGAGAGAGGGCAGACTGGAGGAGAGGGGAAGCAGGGCGTCTCCGTGACTCGGGCCCCCTCGGGAGGAAGAGGTGGTGGCAGAGACGGGGGCAGGAAGCTGCGGAGGCAGAGGTGTGGGCGGCGGCTGAGGCGGCAGCAGACCGGGACCCAGGAATCCCCCAGCGGCAGGCAGGATCTTCATTACAGAAGATTCCTGCACAGGACCTGACGGAGTTGAGCCTGGGAGACGGCCCTGCCCCCACCCCGCTCTGTTACTGAAGGCTTCTGCTTAAAGCCCCCAAGGGAGCGGGGTTTGGGAGGTGGGCCCCCCACCCCGCCCCCACCCGCTACATTCCTGAAGGTCTTTGCATAAAGCCCATGAGGGATCAGAGTCTCGGAGGCGGGCCTGGCCCCACCCCAGCACCTGAACTAAAGCTCACTGATTGACAGCCGGCAGGAGGAAAGCCCATTTAAATCTCAGAGGCCAAGCACTAGCTGGGCGGATCCAGGCGGGGGTGGAAAGGAATCTCAGAAGTCAAGTAACTGGCTGGGAAAATGCCTAGAAAAGGGAAGAAAAATAAGACTATAGAGAGTTTTTTCCAACAAATGCAAATGATCCCGACCTTCGGATCTGATGATGAGGACGTATCCTTGCCATCAGGGAAAGACGTGGAGGGCGGGGCCTCAGTACCCCAGACACCCCAGGGGGGTGGTGGGTGGGCTCAGGCCCTGGAAGACCTCAAAAAGGATTTTGAAAAGCAAGTTAGACAGGTGGAGGAAAAACTGGGAAGAGAAATGTCAGAGATGCAACAAAAGTATGAAAATCGGGTCAATACCTTGGTAAAGGAGACCCAAAAAAATGCTGAGGAAATTAACACCTTGAAAAATAGGCTCACCCAATTGGCAAAGGAGGTTCAAAAAGCCAATGAGGAGAAGAATGCTTTCAAAAGCAGAATGAGCCAAATGGAAAAAGAGGCTCAAAAGCTCACTGAATTTAATAGTTCTCTCAAAATTAGAATGGAACAGATGGAGTCTAATGATTTTATGAGAAACCAAGAAATCACCAAACAAAACCAAAAGAACAAAAAAATGGAAGAGAATGTGAAATATCTCATTGGAAAAACAACTGACCTGGAAAATAGATCCAGGAGAGACAATTTAAAAATTATGGGACTACCTGAAACTCATGATCCGAAGAAGAGCCTAGACATCATCTTCCATGAAATTATCAAGGAAAACTGCCCTGACATTCTAGAACCAGAGGGCAAAATAAGTATTGAAAGAATCCATCGATCACCACCTGAAAGAGATCCAAAAAGAGAAACTCCTAGGAACATTGTGGCCAAATTCCAGAACTCCCAGCTCAAGGAAAAAATCTTACAAGCAGCTAGAAAAACAATTCCAGTACTGTGGAAATACAATCAGGATAACCCAAGATCTAGCAGCTTCTACATTAAGGGATCGAAGGGCGTGGAATAGGATATTCCAGAAGGCAAAGGAACTAGGACTCAAACCAAGAATCACCTACCCAGCTAAACTGAGTATAATACTTCAAGGGAAAATATGGTCTTTCAATGAAACAGAGGACTTTCAATCATTCTTGATGAAAAAACCAGAGCTGAAAAGAAAATTTGACTTTCAAACACAAGAATGAGAAGAAGCATGAAAAAGTAAACAGCAAAGAGAAGCCTTAAGGGACTTACCAGAAGTGAACTGTTTACACTCATACAGGGAAAGACAATATTTCTAACTCTTAAAACTTTTCAGTATCTGGGTAATTGGTGGGACGACACACACACATGTACACGCATGCACACACATACACACATGCACACACATAGAGAGATAGAGAGCACGGATTGAACTGAATAGGATGGGGCCATACCTTAAAAGAAATTAGGGTAAATGGTGAGAGAGAAATGTAGGGGGAGGAAAGAGAGGGAAAGGGAATGGGGTAACTATATGTCATTTAAGAGGCAGGTAGGAGTTTTTCTTAGTGGAGGGAAAAAGAGGAGAGCTGAGAAAAAAAAAACAAAAAACAACAAGCTTTACCCTCATCACATTTGACTAAACGAAGGAATAAAATGCACACTCATTTTGGTATGAAAACCTATCTTACAGTATAAGAAAGTGGGGGAGAAAGAGATATTGCAAGGGGGGGGGTGATGGAAGGGAGGGCAAAGGGAGGAGGGAGCAATTTGAAGTCAACACTTGGGGAGGGACAGGATCAAAAGACAGAAGAGAAACAAGGAGGGGCAGATTAGGTGGGATGGTAATCCAGTTAGTCTTACACAACACGACTATCAGGGAGGTCATTGGCAAAACTACACAGATATGGCCTATATTGAATTGCCTGCTGTCCCAAAGAGAATGGGTGGGGAGGGAGGGATGGGGAGAATTTGGAACTCAAAGTTTTAGGAACAACTGTTTAGTGTTGTTGTTGCAACTAGGAAAGAAGACATACAGTTAATGAGGAATAGAAAGTCCTCTGGCCCTACAGGAGAAAAGAGAAGATGGAGACAAGAGAAGGGAGAGATGACAGAAGAGAGGGCAGATTGGAGATAGGGAAAATTAGATTGCTTGGGGTATTGGGGTGGGGGGAGGGGATAAAAGGGGAGAAAATTTGGAAGCCAAAAATTTGTGAAAATGAATGTAAGAAAATTAAATAAATAAATAAATAAAAAAAGAAAAAAAAAAGAAATTTCAAGAACCAAGGAACCATGGTCAAAACCAGAGTTGTCAAACATGATCCAGCAGGCTAATGACATTAAAGACTCCCTAGTGTGACCTTAACTGGATTAAAATACAAATGGGAAACATTTAACAAAATAAATAAAATAAAACATATATGATATTACATTTTAAAATTAAGTCAATATGCAGCCCACAGGGGTCTTCAATATAAGTTAATGATCCCCATTTATATTTGAGTTTTATACCACTGGTCAAGATCACAAGGACTATAGAATCTATTATAGAGGGCAGAAAGTTACTATGAGATTCTATAAGGAAAAGTCATGAGACACAAATTATTCTGCAAAAATGAATACACTCCTATAGAGTAAAACAAAATGGCCTTTAATGGTCTCAAATATTTCAGATATTCTTGATGAAATTATCAGATATGGGTAGAAATTTTGAAATGAAACCAGAGAAGGCAAGAGTAATCCAGGAACTTAAATATATGTGGATATTTGAAAGAGATTACATGATGATGAAAGGCTAAAATTCTTTTTTTAAAAAAATAATTAATTTGTTTTCGGTTTTCTATAGTCACTTACATGTATCATAGATATTTCCCTCTGCATTTGCCCTCCCTCTCCGAGATGGTATGAAGTCTTATATAGGTTCTACACACACATTCTCACTAAATACATTTTCACCTTAATGATGTTACAAAGAAGAATTAAAATGAATGGGAGGAAGCATGAAAACAAAACATAATAAAACTAAACATAACACAAGAGAAAATGGTCTGCTTCATTCTGTGATCCAATTCCACAGTTCTTTCTCTGCGTGTGGAAGTCATTTTACCTCAAGAATCCTTTGGAGATTTTCTTGGTCCTTACATTGTTGTGAAGGGCGAAGTCTACCAGAAAAATTTGTCTCACACAATGGTTGTTGCTGTGCACAAAGTTCTCCTGGTTCTGCTCCTTTCACTCAGCATCAGCTCATATAGGTCCTTTCAGGCCTCTCTGAAGTCTTCTTGTTCATCATTTCTCATAGCACAATAATATTCCATTACACTTATATAACACAACTTGTTCATCCATTCCCCAGTTGATGGGAATCCTCTCGATTTCCAGTTCATGGCCACCACAAAGAGAGCTATGATTAATATTTTTGTCCATATGGGACCCTTTCCCATTTTTATGATCTCTTTGGGATACAGTCATAGAAGCAATGTTGCTGGGTCAAAGGGTATGCACATTCTTGTAGCCCTTTGGGCATAATTCCAAATTGCTCTCCAGAATGGCTGGATTGACTCACAGTTTCACCAACAATGAAACAGTGTTCCAACTCTTTCACATCTTCTCCAACATTTATCATCTTCCTATTTTTTCATGTTAGCCAATCTGATAGGTGTCATGTGGTGCCCCAGAGCTGTTTTGATTTGCATCTCTCTAATCAATAGTGATTTAGAACATTTTTTCATATGATTATAGATAGCTTTAATTTATTCCTGTGAAAACTTTGACCATTTATCAGTTGGGAAATGATTTGTATTCTTATACATTTGACTCACTTCTCTATATATTTTGAAAAGATCTTCATCACAGATACTAGTTGCAAAAATTCTTTCCCAGTTTTCTGCTTCTCTGCTAATCTTGCTTGCATTGGGTTTGTTTGTGCAAAAAACTTTTCAATTTAATATAATCAAAATTACCCATTTTGAACTTCAAAATGTTCTTTATCTCTTGTTTGTCAAAAAGTTCTCCATTGTCCATAAACCTTACAAATACACTGTTCCTTGCTCCCTGATGAAAAGGTCAGAGCTCAATAGAAAATTCAATCTTCAAATACAAGTCTCAAGAGAGGCATAAAAAGGTAAATAGGAGAAAAAAACTTGTTATTTAATATGGGCAAACTGTTTACATCCCTGTAAGGGAAGGTGATACTTGTTAATCTTGAGAACTGTATATTTATTATGATATATAAATGAAATATACATAGGTAGAGGGAGTGAACATAAATTCATTGATGTGATAATAAAAATGCTATTTAAGGGTGTGAAGGGATTGTAATGGGAGATGTGAAAAGGAGTCAGAAAAATGTGTATTACATCACAGAAAGAGGTACAGAATTATATTAGAGTAGAGGGAAAGAGGGGAGGGGTGAGCATTGCTTGAGATTTAATCTCATCTGATTTGGTTCAAGGAGGGAAAAAAAAACTCCATTAACGATAGAAATCAGACTAGCTCTATAGGCAGTACAAGGGGAAGGGGAAAAAAAAGGGAGGGGAGGTAAAAGGGAAAGTAGTAAGGGAAAAGGAGAGTAAAAGGGAAGGTGGCTGAAAGAAGGGAGGGAAGACTAAGGGAGGCTGTGGTCAAAAATTAAAACTCTATTTTGGAGAGGAAGGGAGGGTGAACCAAAAACATAAGTGGGGGGAATGAGGGTGGAGGAAAAGACAGATAGCAATCATAACTGTGAATTTGAATGGGATGAACTCTCTCATAAAATGGAGATGAATAGCAGAATGGGTTAAAAACGATAATCAACAATATGGTATTCACAAGAAACACATTTGAAATGGGAGGAGGGATACACACAGGGCAAATTTAAAAGGTTAGAGCAGAACATGTTGTGTTTCAGGTGATGTACAAAAAGCAGGGGTAGCAATCCTAATCTCAGACAAATCAAAAGCACAAATACATCTAATCAAAAGAGATAAGGAAGGAAACTATATTCTGATAAAAGGCACCATAGAAAATGAAGCAATATCCTTACTAAACTTATATGCTCCAAGTGGTATAGCACCCAAATTCTTAGAGGAGAAGTCAAGGGGGTAACAGGAAGCAATAGACAGCAAAACTATACTACTGGGAGGCCTCAACCTCTCCCTCTCTGATCTTGATAAATCTAAACTCAAAAAAAGAAGAAAAAAGCTAAGGAAGTGAATAGAACTCTAGATAAAGTAGATATGACAGAACTCTGGAGAAAATTGAATGGGGACAGAAAGAAATACACCTTTTTCTTCATGGTACATGGTACATATACAAAAATTAACCAGGTACAAGGGCACAAAATCCTCACAATCCAATGCAGAAAGGAAGAGATAGTCAATGCATCCTTCTCAGATCATAATGCAATAAGTATTATATGGAATAAAAAGCCATGGAAAGATAAACCCTAAATTAATTGGAAACTAAATAATCTAATACTAAAGAATGAGTGGGTTACATAAGAAGTCATGGAAACAATCAACAACTTCATTGAAAAAAATAAAAATAATGAAACAACCTACCAAATCTTATGGTATACTGCAATGACAGTTCTTAGGGGACGTTTTATGTCTTTGAATGCCTATGTGAATAAAATAGAGAAATAGGAGATCAATGAATTGAGCATGCAGCTTAAAAAGCTAGAAAAAGGACAAATTTAAAATCCTCAAATACATGCCAAGTTAGAAATGTGGAAAACCAAAGGAGGGATTGATAAAATTGAAATTAAGAAAACTATTGAACTAATAAATAAAACTAAGAGTTGGTTTTACAAAAAATTCAATAAAATTTACAAAACTTTGGTCAATTTGATTAAAAAAGAAGAAAACTAAGTTATCAATATCAGAATTAAAAAACGTTACCTCACTTCCAACAAGGAAGAAATTATTCAATAACTAGAAGTTAGTTTTCCTAGATGTATGATCATAACTTTGAAAAACTAAACAGGATGGATGAATATTTTTAAAACATTTAAATTGCCCAGATTAACAGAATAGGAAATCGAATACTTAAATAACCCCATCTCAGAAAAAGAAATGGAACAAGCCATCAATGAACTTCTTAGGAAAAAATCTCCAAGGCAAGATGGATTTATAGGTGAATTGTATCAAACATTTAAAGAACATTTAATAACAATATAGATTAGTGGGGAAAATTGGTGAAGGAGGAGTCATAATAAATTATTTTTATGATACAAATATGGTTCTAATACCTAATCCAGGAAGACCCAAAACAGAGAAAGAAAATTATAGACCAACCTCTCTAATGCATATAGATGCAAAAATTTTGAATAAGATATTAAAAAAAGAATACAGTAACTTATCAGAAGAATATTACACTATGATCAGGTAGGATTTATACTGGGAATGAAGGGCTGGTTCAATATTAGGAAAACTGTCACATTATTGATCATATCAACAACAAAAATGACAGAAACCATATGATTATCTCCATAGATACAGGAAAATCTTTTAACAAAATACTACACCTATTCTTAATGAAAACACTGGAGAGCATAGGAATAAATGGAACTTTCCATAAAATAATAACCATTATCTACCTTAGATCTACTTATTTACCATCAGCAAGCATTTTATTCAATAGAGATAAGCTAGATACATTTCCAATAAGATCAGGGGTGAAACAAGGATGTCCATTATCACCACTGTTATTCAATCTGGTACTAGGGAAGAAAAAGAAATTGAAGGAATTAGAATAGGCAAAGAAGAAATTAAGTTATCACTCTTTGCAGATGATATGATGATATACTTAGAAAATCCCAGAGAATAATGTAAAAACTAATTGAAAAAATAAACAACTTTGGCAAAGTTGCAGGTTATAAAATAAAACTACATAAATTCATCTTCATTTCTATATATTACTAAAAAAAACCCAAAAGCAAGAGATAGAAAGAGAAATCCCATTTAAAGCGTTGGTAGACATTATAAAACATCTGGGAGTCTACCTGTCAAAACAAACCAGGGAATATATGAACACAATTACAAAATACTTTTCACACAAATAAAGTCAGATCTAAGTAAGTGTAAAAACAACAGTTGCTCATGGGTAGGCCAAGCTAACATAATAAAAATGACAATTCTACATAAATTAACTTAGTTATTCAATGCCATTCCAATCAAACTACCAGATAATTAGTTTCTAGAGGTAGAAAAAATAATATCAAAATTCATCTGGAAGAACAATATATTCAGAATAGCAAGGGAACTAATGAAAAGCAACCCTAAGGATGGTGGCCTGACCCTACCAGATCTCAAATTATGTCATAAAGCAGCAATCATGAAAACCACTTGATACTGGCTAAGAAATAAAGGGCTAGATCAGTGAAATAGGTTAGTTACTCAAGACACAGTAGTCAATGAACATAGCAGTCTGTTGTTTTAAAAACCCAACGATCACAGCTTCTGGGATAAGAACTCACTGTTTGACAAAAAAATCTGGGAAAACTTTATAATAATGTGGCAGAAACTGAGCATAAACCAATGCCTTACAGTATACACAAGATAAAATTCAAATGAATACGTGATCTAGGTATAAAGACTGAAACTATAAACAAATTATGAGAGCAAGGAATAGTGTGTCAGGTTTATCAAGAATGGAGAAATTTTTGAGAAAACAAAAGATAGAGAACACTATGAAGTGCAAAATGGATAATCTTGATTACATTAAACTCAAAAGTTTTTGCACAAGTAAACCCAATGCAAGCAAGATTAGAAGGGAAGTAGAAAACTGGGAAGAAATTTTTGGAACCAGTGTCTGTGATAAAGGCCTCCTTTCTAAACTATAAAGAGAACTTAGTCAGGAATAAATGTCATTCCTCAATTGATAAGTGGTCAAAAGATATGAACAGACAGTTTTCAGAGGAAGAAATTAAAACTATCTACAGTCATAAAAAAATCCTCTAAATCACTATTTATTAGAGAGATTCAAATCAAAACAATTCTGAGGTACTGCAATACATCTATCAGTTTGGCTAACATGACAAAACAGGAAGATGATAAGTGTTGGAGAAGATGTGGGAGAGTTGGAACATTAATTCACTGTTGGTGGAAAAGTGAACCAATACAACCATTCTGGAGAGCAATTTGGAACTATGCCAAAAGGCTATAAAAATGTGCACACCTTTTGATCCAGCAATATTGCTTCTATGACTGTATCCCAAAGAGATCATAAAAATAGGAAAGAGTCCCACATGTACAAAAATATTTATAACAGCTGTCTTTGTGGTGGACAAAAAATGGAAATCAAGAGGATCCCCATCAATTGGGGAATGACTGAAAAATTTGTGGTATATAAATGTAATGGAATACTATGGTGCTATAAGAAATGATGAACAGGAAGATTTCAGAGAGTTCTGGAAGGACTAATATGAAATGATACTGAGTGAAAGGAACAGATCTAGGAGAACTTTGTACACAGCCACAACCACTGTGTGAGAGGAATTTTTCTGGTAGACTTATTCCTTCCCAGCAATGCAGTGACCTAAAATATTCCCAATGGACTCTTGAGGCAAAATGCCTTCTACACCCAGAGAAAGAACTATGGAACTGAATCACAAAATGTAGTGGACTATTTGCTCTTGTGCTATGTTTAGTTTTGTTTTATGGTTCTCCCATTCGTTTTAATACTTCTATTCGACATGACTAGGGTGAAAATGTCTTTAATAGGAATGTATGTAAAGAACCTATATAAGACTGCATCCTAGTTAGGGGAGGGAATAGAAAGGATGGAGGGAAGGACAGGGAGAGAGAAGAAAAACCTAAGATATATCGAAGTGATTGTAGAAAACTGAAAACAAATAAAATAGTTGAAAAAATAAAAATATTATGAAAAAGAAATGTGACAATAGGATTGAGAAGCAAGGATACATAACAGGTGTATTCTAGTTTTAGAATAGGTAGGTGACTAAATAAATGTGAATTGAGAAGAAGGAGAAGATTCAAAGACATGAAATTGAGGTTTTGCATATGAGTGAACAGAGTAGGAGTCTCACAATTAGCAGAAGTAGCAACATCAGGTGAGGGAACGTTTAGGTAGAAATGTTCAGTACGCATTTATTCATATGAGTCGTATTTTTGAGAGAAATATTGGTTTTGGTGATATTTCCAGAGACTGAGATTTTGCAACAGCACATGATGCTGCATAAAAAGCATAATGAAGAAAATATTAAATCCAATACCATTGATAGAGTGTGATATAGAAGACATGCAGCAATAAGGACAAATAGATAGAAACAATAGCCATTCCTCAATACATAAGTATGTAATTATATACTGCAGTTTTGAAGAGAACTGTGTACTGTAAATGGCCATTGAAAATCACTCCAAATCACTAATGATCTCAGAAGTCATTGATAAAATCCGTGTCCAACAAGAATCAGTTTTCACGTTGAAAGAACAGAAGATGAAAAATCTCCATAGAAATAATGAGAAATATAAAATGTGGAGAGGTCTTAGCATCACAAGTTTTCATAGTATATTATAAATTTTTTCAAAATAAATTCATTACAATTGTTTGATACTTTTTTCCAAAGAGAAAAGTAGCAAAGTGAAATAAAAGATAAGAAGGAAACTAGAAATAGTAGTCCAACATTTGATAAATCCATGAACATGAATTAATAAATGGAAGATTCTTTTTGAGAAACCATGGAAAAATTGCAAAGTAATTCTGAAGAAGGTAGTTTTGCAACAATATTTTGTACTGGAGATATGTTAAACTCAAAAATGAATGTTTCAATTAATTATAAAAGTCACATCATGGCAAACTAGAAGGTAATGAAAATAGGTATATTTCTTATTTATAGTAGAGAAATAATTATAAACAATGCAGATAGAATATTTAAAAAGACCAACTGTATAAATGTATAAAATGACAAAACTCTTGCATAAGTAAAATCAATGAAGAGAAAGAAGAGCAATTATAGAATGGACAAATATATTCTTCTATAAAAACCTCATTTCCAAAATACTGAGAAAATTGACAAATATTTAAAAAAACCCCACGAAACCTTCCCTTTTGGATAAGTTATCAAGGAATGTGGAAAATCATTTCCAAGTAGAATTGTATTGACCATTTGAAAATACATTTCAAATTACTAAGAGCAAAAGCAGTACAAATAAATATAACTTTAAACTGTTCATGCTTTAACCCTGTGATCACACTGCCAGTCATACTATATTCCAAAGAAGTCAGACTTAAACAACAATCTTACATATACCAAAATATTTATTCTGTAGAGACAAAGAACTGGCAACAAAGTGAGTCCCTATTGACTGGGAAACACCTGAAAAAATGCGTGACAAATGAATAAATTAGAAAAATTATTGTGTTGGAAGATATAAAAAATGTGTTTGAACCGACAGAAGGAGGAATAAGCAGAAAATAAAAGAGTAATATATATATATATATAATGTCTAGGAAATGGTTACAATAGGGAAGGTGACCTGAGATCAGCTAAAAGCAAAACAGAACATTGCTGGATCCAGAAACGAATAATGAAGCTTGCATCCTTATTGAAAACAGATAGACTTAAAACTGGTTGGGAAAATGTTGCAGGTAGCTAAGTAGCACACAGGATAGATCTCTGGTCCTGGAGTCAGGAACCAACACCTGATTTCAAACTCAGACACTTAGTGCTCTGTGAATATGGACAAGTCACTTAACCTTTGACTGACTCTATTATCTTTTCTGAAAAATTGTGATAATAATAGTACCCATCTTTGAGGGTCATTTTGAGAATTAAAAGGGATTATATTTTACAGCACTTCATAAAACTTAAGTAAATATAGATATTATGTATTTCCAGATGTATACAGAGTATACACATAAACATACATGTATAAATGTGTGTATATATATGCATATAAAGTGAATAATATCCATCCACTTTACTCAAAACTATCACTTAAGCTAATATTATTTTTGCATGAGACAATATATTTCACTTAAGGATATTTCTAATTGTACAGAATTTTTCATTATTTCAAACTGAATTATGTTTCTTTGCAACTTCCACCAATTGCTCCTCGTTCTGCCATCTGAGCATATTTGACAGTCATTACCATATTGGTGGTAGTTGAGCCACAGAGATTTTAGGTTTCTGAAAATATTAATGATGAATAAATTATAAAAAATATTATGTACTTATAACGAACAAAGCACTATACTAAATTTTAGGGATACAAATAGCAAAGTACACTACCTAATCTATCATGAAAGTATGGTTATCATTCATTTGGTCTCTTGGTTCCCTTATGCAACTTGTTGTCTATTCATTCTTCAGTTGTGTCTGACTCTTTATGACACCATTTGGGTTCTCTAGGCAAAGGTACTAAAGTAGTTTGGCATTTCCTTCTCTATTTCATTTTTAGATGAAGAAACTGAGGATGAAGTGACATGCCCAGGGTCACATAGCTAATAAGTGTTTGAGGCCAGACTCGAACTCAGGAAGACTGACTCCAGGCCTTGCACTCTATCTACTGGGCCACCTACATTGTAATATTGGCAATTGAAAACCAAAATCAGCTATTTTTTTTCACTAAATCTTTAGAAAAATACATAACTACATTTTATGGATTCTTTTTTTTTTTTGGTTTGATTTGAACTTAACCTTTAAAAATCAATCACTGGGATAACAAAGTGAAATTTTCTGGCTTGGTATTTAATTGCCTCCTTGTTTCAAATTTGACAACATAATCAATGAAGATTTCTGTATAGGGGTAAAAAAATGCACATTTTATTTAATTTCATAAGGTATTCTTGCAAAATCATATTGCCTCATTTCACAGTGTGATGTTTCCTTGAGTTTAATAATATTTGATAAAATTTTTAGAGGTGTGTTTGGTCAAAAAGTTTTAATAGTTAATCAAACTCTGTAGAAAATCATAAAATCTCCATTGTAACTTCCTATTCTCATTGGTTTAGAAATAATAGTAAATTTATATTTTAAAAAATCATATGAATAATGTTAATGGGTTTATTTAGATCATTAAGAAAATGAGACTATAAAAAGCCTACTTACCTGAAAAATCACAATAATTACTTTTACTATAAATTACAAGTATTATGATTTTGGGGGGTGGGGAAGAGAGAGACAGAGAAACAGAGAGAGAGAGAGAGAGAGAGAGAGAGAGAGAAAGAGAGACAGAGACAGAGACAGAGACAGAGAGAGACACAACACACACACACAAGGAGACTGTTAAGATAATATAGTATAATACTCACATTTTATAAATGAGGAAACTGAGGCATAAAGCAATTTATTACCTTATTGATAGCAATGTACTAACAATCAGAAGCAATGAGATTTAAATCTGTCCTCTGAATCATCCATAATAACTTGTCAGTGCAACCTCTCTCCCTCAAAAGCCAGTTCTTCTACCTGTTTTCACATTCAGTAGGACTAGATAAACAAAGATTCTATCTATGCAAAAATTATTCAGGGTTCCTTTCAGTACTGTCATGAAAATTTAAATAGAAATAGAAAGAAGAAAAAGGATACACTGATATTTCAACAAGTTATCTTGAATGGTTTTGGACTCTAGACAAATAATTCATTTTTTTTTATTTTCTTGCATTCTCTGTGGGTCATTAAATGTGAATAAAGTGTGAACTGTTTGGGGGACACAAAATCCCCACAAATTTGGAAATATACTAGTATTTTCCATCCATTTTTCTTTTAGATTGAGGTATTCTGGCTAATACTTTAACATGGTTAACATAGCATGAAAGTTATGCCAATATCTGTATGATAAGGATAATATGTGAATGATCTGTGAGTTAGAATGGTGAAGACAGCATGAAACTTGTACCAATGTCTATATGACAATAGGTCAATAATTTGTGATTTCATTAGTGTGAATCTGTCTTCCAACCACCAAGTTCAAATCCAACTACACATATAAATAATAAATCTTCTATTCAGAGACATTCAATAATTTATCCGTGCTTATACAGATAGCAAAGAACAAAAAGAGGTAAAATTCACACTCAGGTCATCTTACTACAAATCTAACACTGTCTGTGAGAGAATTTTTGAAGCAGATAAAAACATGTGGAAGTAAGATGTTTGTCATATAGTCTGCATTTATCAACTCTGTCTAATATCTGGACATTTTTTCTTTGAGGAATTTTCCTTTTAGAAATATGAAGCATAATATAGCCACAGAGGGATTCTCCTGATTTAAGTTCTGTCACAGTCTAGGAGCATCAAGAGCCTCACATCTTCAATCTTTGTATGCTACCTAGGTATTGCCTAATGCATTCAATTTTTACGAGACAACTATGAGAACATGATTTTCCAGTAAAAACATAGATACAATTAAGAACATACTTGGAGGTCAACTTTTCTTAAAGAAAGCACCTATGTCTGTGAAAAAGGCTTAAGAATTTTATTTGCCTTTGAAACGGTTAGTTAAAGGAATGCCTTAGCTTTCTCTTTCCTTACCCTCTAAAAGACAAATGTTATATTTGAAAATGACTTAGTAGGTGATCCATTTTAACCTTATTATTATTTTACTCTTTCATTTATCTGTAGATAAAAGAAAAGAGGAGAGAGAGCTATAACTAAGATGACTAAGAAGCACTCAACTGAGCTCTACCATATTATCCTCCAATGACTCTAAATTTATACATCAAATCAACTAGTGAAATAGTAGGAACAACAAATATTCGGTAGAACAATTTTTTAGCCAAGATCACTTAGGAGTTTGACAGGAAAGATATGTATAAGCAAGTGGTAGTTGGGTGGTTCTGGAGTAAAGGACAGACTAGTCGGTGTCTTGGAGGCTTTGGAGGTGGTTGTATTGGTGACAGCAGTAACATTTCTCACACTATAGATCTGGGGCATGTTGAAAAACCGGTCAGGAGGAGACCATTGCAGTGGATCCATTGCTGGCACTGGGCTCAGGAGCCTGTTACTTTGCTCATATGTAGTTCTGGATTACAGTTCCAGGGCCTAAAGTACAAACAGCATAGAGGGCAACAAGGCAACAGGGGGCTGGGTCATGATTCCATGGCAGAGAGGAGTGCTTGTGGTCACTCATAGGGGAGTAGGGAACTATTCTCAATTTCTTTCTTTTTTTAAAAATTTATTTATTTAACTTTTTACATTCATTTTCACAAAATTTTGGGTTCCAAATTTTCTCCCCATTTGTCATCTCCCCCCACCCCAATACACCAAGCATTCTAATTTTCCCTGTCACCAATCTGCCCTTTCTTCAATCCTCCCTCCCTTCTCTTGTCCCCATCTTCTCTTTTGTCCTGTAGGGCCAGATGATTTTCTATTCCCCATTGACTGTATTTCTTGTTTTCTAGTAGCAACAACAATAATACTCGACAGTTATTCCTAAAACTTTGAGTTCCAAATTCTCCCCATCCCTCCCTCCCCACACATTCCCTTTGGGAAGGCAGGCAATTCAATATAGGCCATATCTGTGTAGTTTTGCAAGTGACTTCGATAATAGTCATCTTGTGTAAGACTAACTGTATTTCCCTCCATCCTATCCTGACCCCCATTGTTTCTATTCTGTCTTTTGATCCTGTCCCTCCCCGAGTGTTGACTTCAAATTGCTCCCTCCTCCCATTGCCCTCCCTTCCATCATCCCCCCACTCTGCTTATCTCCTTCTCCCCCACTTTCCTGTATTGTAAGATAGGTTTTCATACCAAAATGAGTGTGCATTTTATTCCTTCCTTTAGTCGAATGTGATGAGGGTAAACTTCATGTTTTTTTCTCAGCTCTCCTCTTTTTCCTTCCACTAAAAAGTCTCCTGCTTGACTCTTGAATGAGAGATAATTTACCCCATTCCATTTCACCCTCTCTCCTCCCACTACATTTTTCTATCACCATTTACCTTAATTTCTTTTAAGATATGATCCCATCCTATTCAATTCACTCTGTGCTCTCTGTCTCGTGTATGCGTGCATGTGTGTATGTGTGTGTGCATGCACACGTGTACATGTGTGTGCATGTGTGTGTATGTGTGTGTGTAATCCCACCAACTACCCAGATACTGAAAAGTTTTAAGAGTTACAAATATTGTCTTTCCATGTAGGAATGTAAACAGTTTACCTTTGGTAAGTCCCTTATGACTTCTCTTTGCTGTTTGCTTTTTCATGCTTCTTCTCATTCTTGTGTTTGAAAGTCAAATTTTCTTTTCAGTTCTGGTCTTTTCATCAAGAATGCTTGAAAGTCCTCTATTTTATTGAAAAACCATATTTTCCCCTGAAGTATTATACTCAGTTTTGCTGGGTAGGTGATTCTTGCTTTTAGTCCTAGTTCTTTGACCTCTGGAATATCCTATTCCATGCCCTTCTATCCCTTAATGTAGAAGCTGCTAGATCTTGTGTTATCCTGATTGTATTTCCACAATACTGGAATTGTTTCTTTCTAGCTGCTTGCAATATTTTCTCCTTGACCTGGGAATTCTGGAATTTGGCCATAATGTTCCTAGGAGTTTCTCTTTTTGGATCTCTTTCGGGTGGTGATCAATGGATTTCTTCAATAATTATTTTGCCCTCTGGTTCTAGAATATCAGGGCAGTTTTCCTTGATAATTTCATGAAAGATGATGTCTAGGCTCTTTTTCTGATCATGGCTTTCAAGTAGTCCCATAACTTTTAAATATTTCTCCTGGATCTATTTTCCAGGTTAGTTGTTTTTCCAATGAGATATTTCCAATGAGATATTTCCAATGAGACAGAAAGTCATTAGACTCCATCTGTTCCATTCTAATTTTGAGAGAACTATTCTCTTCAGTGAGCTTTTGAACCTCTTTTTCCATTTGGCTAATTCTGCTTTTGAAAGCATTCTTCTCCTCATTGGCTTTTTGAACCTCTTTTTCCAATTGAGTGAGCCTATTTTTCAAGGTGTTATTTCCTTCAGTATTTTTTTGGGTCTCCTTTAGCAAGGTATTGACCCGTTTTTCATGCTTTTCTTGCATCTCTCTCATTTCTCTTCCCAGTTTTTCCTCCACCTGTCTAACTTGATTTTCAAAATCCTTTTTGAGCTCTTCCATGGCGTGAGTCCACCAGACATCCACCTCAGATGTCTAAGATACAGAGTCCCCGACCTCCATGTCTTACCCTGATGGTAAAAATTGTTCCTCCTCATCGAAAATGAAAGGTGGGAACATCTGTCCCCCAAGAAAATAGCTTTCTATGGTCTTCTTTTTCTTCCCTTTTCTGGGCATTTTCCTAGCCAGTTACTTGACTTCTGAGATTCCTGTCCACCCCCACCTAGATCTGCCCAGCTAGTGCTTGGGGTTTGAGATTCAAATGCTGCTCCCCAGACTCAGGGCTTTCCACAGTGGGTGCGGCTGCTATTCAATGTGAGCTTAAGTTCTGGTTCTGGGTTGGGGGTAGGGCCACCTCCCAGGCTCAGTTCCCTCAGGTGTTTTATGCTGAGACCTTTGGTAATGGCCCTGAACTCCTGCCTGCTGCT
Organism: Bettongia penicillata ogilbyi; assembly: GCA_023548195.1. Taxonomy (NCBI): domain Eukaryota; kingdom Metazoa; phylum Chordata; class Mammalia; order Diprotodontia; family Potoroidae; genus Bettongia; species Bettongia penicillata. Next base: position 4,013,925 of record JAJHZJ010000797.1, read on the forward strand.
CCGGGAGTCTCGGATTGCTGCTGCCTCTGCCGCTGACTCTGCCACCACCTCCCAAGGCAGCATGAATCACGGAGACACCCCGCTCCCCTTTCGGTCAGCCCAGAAGTCTCTCTCACTGACCTGTAGCACCTGTGGGTGGAGGGACCTTTGCGACCCCCGGAGATTCCGTCCCTGAAGCCTACTCGGATCTGCTCCTCTGAGGCCGCAGGGGTGGGCTTCGCCAGTGTGATGGACCCCTGAGAGTGTCTTTCCAGGGTTCTCTGGAATGGAAATCTCTTCCACTGTGTTTCTGCGTGGCTTGGTCTGCTCCAGAATTTGTGGGGAGTTGTTTTTACAGGAAATTTCTCGGCTGTGTATTCAGAGCTAGCTAGTCTTTCTACTCTGCCATCTTGGCTCCTCCCTCTATTCTCTATTTCAAGACAGAAGGTGGTATTAGCAATTGTGAATGTAGGAAAGTCAGATACCTAGTTACAGTCTCAGTGAAAGGGAGAGTGTTAATGCAGGTGACTACAGGGAAACAGGGTCCCTTCCTGAGGAAAGATTGGAACACAGGCCAGGAAGACATTGTACCTCTTCCTAGATCATACCACCTTGGAAATGCTAAAAGTGTACAAGCCCCCAGAACCAGCTCTGAAAATAGTGGGAAGGCCCCCAAAAAATCTTAGGAAAATTCTGCCTCCATCCTGGGAGCAGAGCTCAACTTTAAAACAAAGTTAAAAGTCAAGAGATAGACTGGAAAAGTGAGCAAACTACAAAAAATATCTGACCATAATAAATTACTATGGAGAGAGAAGATAAAGACAGAAACTCAGAAGAATTATGTCAAAGAAAGTATAAAGCCTAATAAAAGTGTGAATTGGATGCAAGTTCAACAAGAACTATGAAAAGTGCTCAAGAAGTATAAAAATCAAATCAGAAAAATATTGGAAAAAGAAATGAAAGTGATGCAAGAAAATTATGAAAAAGTCAGCAGCTTGATAAAAGAAGCACAAAGAATACTAATGAAAATTACAGCTTAAACAAATCAGCCAAATAGGAAAAGAGGCACAAATATCAACTGTAGGAAAGAATGCTTTAAAAAAGCAGAATTTTCAAAAAGGAAAAAAGAGGTACAACAGCTAAAGAAAATAATCCCTAAAAAAAATTAGAATTGGCCAAGTGGAAGCCAATCACTCTATGAGACACTGAGACAAAATAAAATCAAAAGAATGAAAAAAAGAGATGAAAATGTGAAATATCTGAATGGGTAAAACAAGCTGACCTATAAAATAGATTGAGGAGAGAAAATTTAAGAATGATAGGACTGATAACTTTCTACTTTCCTTCTGTTATTGTCTATATTTGTTTTATTTCAAAACTTTTTTTAAATTTAATGTAAACTAACACACTTGAAACAAAGAGTTGTACATAGACAAAGGTAAGAGGTTAGAGAAAGTCTGGCAAAGATAGCAATCATGACCTCAGACAAAACAAAAGCAAAACTAAATCTAATTAAAAGAGATGAGCATGAAAACTACATTTTACTAAACTGTACCATAGACTGTGAAGTAATATTAGTACTAAACATGTATGCACCAATAGATATAGTATCCAAATTCTTAAAGGGAAAGTTAAACGAATTACAGAAATAGTAAAACATTTTTTTCATGTTTCCCCTTTCAGGACTAGTAAAATCTAACCATAAAATGAGGAAAATAGAGGTTAATCAGGTGAATAGAATTTTTATAAAGTTAGATACAATAGATTTCTTGAGGAAATTGAATGAGAATAGAAAAGAGCACACCTTTTTCTCAGCCATATAAGACATCTTTGCGAAAGATTGACTATATATTAAAACATAAAAAATGCCATAACCAAATACAGAAAAGGAGAAATATTAGATGAATTATTTTCAGATCATAAGGCAATGAAATAGCATTTAACAAAGAGACCCCAGATGGAAATTAATTAGAGACTAGTCTAATTGAAAAGAATGTGAGAATTAAAGAACAAATCACAGAAATAATTTATTTTATCAATTACAAAAATCACAAACTTTGCTGGTTGCAACAGATCTAAAGGCAACATTTCTCTCTCTAAATATACACATCAGTAAAAGAGAGGAACAGCACATTAACTGATTGAACATTAAATAAAAAACTTAAAAAAAGTAAAATTGAAAATACTCAATTAAGCATCAAAATAGAAATCCTGAAAATCAAAGGAGATGATTAATAAAATTGAACATAAAATACCATTAAAACCCCTTTTTTTTTTTTAAAAAAAAGATCTGGTTGTAGGAAATAAAAACTATAAAGTAGATCAAACATTGATTGATTTCACTTATTTTTTTCTAAAAAAGAGAAAAACTAAATTACTAAGGTGAATGCAGCACCAAGGAAGATTTAATTACAGTAAGGTATAATGAGTTGTTTTGCATATGCCAGGAATATGGACAATCTAAGTGAAGTGAAGTGAATATTCCTTAAAAAATACACTGCTCAGATTAACAACACAGGAAATAGAATACTTAATTAGTCTCTCAGAAAAAAAAAAAAAAACAAAAACAATTGAACAAGTCATAAATGAGCTTCCTGCAGTTACGGGTGGGTGAGGGTTGGGATTCATCATGTCTTCATAGATTTACAAGGGACTTTCACCAAACATTTAAAGAACAATTAATCCCAATACTATATGAACTATTTGGGAAATAAAAGTTAAAGAACCGGTACTAAATTCCTTTTATGACACAAACATGGTTTTAATAGCTAATTCATTGAAAGCATGAGTAAAGAAATAAAATTACACTACAACTTCCTTAATAAATATAGATGCAAAAATTTGAAATGAAATACTAGTGATTATAGGTGATTTCAGAGAAAAAAAAAGCTATGGGAAGTTTTACAGAAAAACAATGAAGAGAAAATAAGCAGAACCAAGAGAACATTGCATAAAATAAAGAAATATTGTTTTAGGAATGACTTTGAGTGAATAAGTTATTTTGTTTATTATAAATAGCCAAATTCACAATAAAGGATATATAAAGACACTATCTGCTATCAAGTAGAAGTATGTATTCAATAACTTTATACAGACATAGATAAATTTGTGTCCAATGGTAGTCATATCTAGGGCAAGGATGGAGGAAGGAAAGGAAAAAAGGATATTTACATGATAATTTTATTGTGTATTTGAAAGGAATAGCAATTGTGCATAGCAGATTTGCAGTTTCATGTACAATCATCTTTTTATTGTACTGTGTTATGGAAATGCTTATTTTATTCCATAAATTTAAACAAATGAGTAATTAAAAATAAAATAATAAAAGCAAAATACTTAGTGAGAGAGATTACCCCAATATATCAAAATGTTCATATACTATGACCAGATGGGATTTGTATCAAAAGTACAGAGCTGGTTCAATACTAAGAAAATCAATTGGCATAATTTATCATATCAATAATTGAAACTAAAAATGACTATATTAGGTGTAGAAAATTTTTTTTGACAAGACAGCACTTATTCCTATTAAAAATAGGAATCAACGGAATAAATGGAGCCTTTCTTAAATTGATAAACAATATCTATTTAAACCATCAGAAAGCACTATCTGCAATGGAGTTAAGTTAAAAGCCTTCTCAATAAGATCAGAGGAGAAGCTGAGATGCCCCATTATCCCCATTATAATTCAGTATATTGTTCGAGAAATATTAACTATGGCAATGAAGAGAAGAAATATAAATTTTAGGAATTCAAATAGGCAATGAGGAAACAAAACTATCACTCTTTGCAGGTGATGGTTTACTCAGAAAATCCTTGAGAATCAGCTAGAGTAATTGAAATACTTAACAATTTCAGTAATACTGTAGTACATAAAACAAACCCACATAAATCACCAACATTTCCTATATATCACCAACAAAGTCCAGCAGAAAAAGATAAAAAGAGAAATTCCATTTAAAATAGCTGCAAACAATATAAAAAACACAATTTCACACTAATTTGCTTATTCATTCACATGCAAATTAAGCTACTAAAACCTACTTTACTGAGTAACAAAAATAATAACAAAATTAATTTGGAAGAACAAAACATCAAAACAAAAAAAGGAAAACCTTCTAACATTAAAATCCATACACAAATGGAATAAACTGTTTATGGATGTACTGAAATCCCACCTGTGAAAGGTCTTTAAGAAAAAAAGTATCATACATGATTAGATTGCACTAGATGTTCTTTTTCTATACTAGTTTCTCAAAAGCTATGGGATAAAAAAGACTTTTCAAGGTACAACACATCTTTATATTGGAAATGCCACAAAGTAAACAAAGATTTAAAAAAATATGTATAATAAATACTTGCTGTCTAAAACCAAAAGAAGGTGTCATATGAAATGGGGATTCTCTAGAAGTTTTCTCAATAAATTCAGGAGCAAAGCAAGGATGTACACTCAACCCATTGCTATTTGAGAATTAAAAAAATACAACAATAGCAATAAAACAAAACTATTAATAGTATAAATCTAGAAAAAGAGAAGGCAATACTATCTTTGCTCATGATATAATGGTTTATGAAGAAATTCTGGAAAATCAGGGAAGATACTGAGATCATTGCTTCAGCAAAGTTGGATACTGTAAAATAAGCCCAGAAAAAAATCAAGATCATATCTATGCAATAATAAAAACACAAGGCAAGAGAAAAAAAGGGAAATCTCATTCAAAATACTTGAAAAATGCACAAAGCATGTGGAGACATATCTACCCAAAATATAAAATGTACAGATTCATTTACAAAATGTTTTTTAAATATTGATTTTATATACATACGCATATATTTATGGAAAGAAATTGATTATATGTACATTTATTAATACTGTTATTCAGAGTCCACATTACCTAATCTATAGTCACCCACGTTTCATTCCCCCCCCCCCATTTTCTGGCACACTTATGGGTAATGGGGGTAAGAGCATCTAGGCTCTCAAATAGAGGGGCTGTGGGTCCCCTGTATTCCAGTATCGTTTACTTACTAGTGTTCACATTCATTTCTATAAAAAAAAGTTTACTTAAAAACTATAATTGCAAATATACAAATATACTCTCCAATACATGGTGATTAGTCCCTTTTGGAATGTAATTCAGAATTATGTGTATAAACTTATTAGAATATTTATTTTCTTTCATCCAGAGAATTTGTCTATACCCCTAAGAAAGCCACTGATAATTAAATCCTTTCAAAGCCCCAAATATTTATAGTGGCACTGTTTTGTGGTTGCAAAGAATTGCTAAATACTCATCTATTGGGGAACAAATTGCAATGTGAGTGGAATGTAAAATTGATATGCTATTAAAAATAATGAACACGATGAATATAGAGAAGATGGAAAAAATCTTGAAATGATTACTTTCACCTCCCACTGCCTTTGTTCTTATACGTATGTCACTGAGCAAAGTTGGAAAAAAAAAAAACAACTAAATGGATTCATTGCAATTGCTTTTATATCACCTCAACTGGGTCATTGCTTTCAGACTATTCTTCTGCACGTCCCTAATTAAACTCCATCTCCCTCAGCGCAGTAGTTTTGCATGCTTCTTCCATTATCTCCTTCTTCACTCTTGTCTCACTTGATGATGTGTCCCTTCTCCTTGCCAAACAAACCCCTATACTTGCACAAGTAATGCTATCCCATTCTATCTCAATCAGATGGTCTCTCTGTCATCCCCATTCTCTCACCTGTATTTAGTCTTTCCTTATTCATTGCTTCCTTACTGTATACAAACATGTTCATGTCTCTTTCAACCTCAGAAAGCTCTCACTTAATCTTTCCAAGCCCAATCACTATATCATCACCTTTCCTTAATTCTGTCACTAAATTTCATGAGAATGTGGCTTCCAAAGTTGCCTCTACTCTCACTCTCTTCTTAACTCTCTACAGTTTGGGTTCTAATCTCCTCATTCAAGTGGAACTGCCCTCTCCAAAATTACCAGTGATCTCAGACACACCAAATCCAATTGACTTTTCTCAATCCTCACCTTTCTTGACCTCTCTGTAGTCTTTGACTCCATTGATCACCTTCTTCTCTTTAATAATTTCTTCTAAGTTTTTAGGATACCATACTTACCTATCTGAAATCTCCTCAATCTCCTTTGATGGATCTTCATCCAAGTCACATCTGTTAACCATAGGTATCCCTTAGAGCTCTGTCCCAAGTCCTGTTCTTTTCTTCGTAATTATTTAGTTATTTCATCAGTTCCCATGCGTTCAATTATCATCTCTCTGCTAATGTTTTTCAAATTTATATTTTCAACCCTAAAATCTCCACTGAGGCTTAATCTTGCATCTCAATTTGCTTGCTAGACATCTTTAAGTGAGTGCTCCATAAATACCTTAAATTTAACATGACAAAAACTGAACTTATCTTACTCCCCCTCCTCAAAGTCTCTTCTCAACTTCCCTTTTAGTATCAAGGTTTCCACTGTCTTCCCAGTCCATCAGGATCACAATTTAGGTGTCACCCTCAATTCTTCATTATCTCTCATCCTACATGTCCAATCTGTTGCCAAGTCATGTTGATTTCACCTTTGCAACCTCTCTTGAATGAACTTATCACCATAGTCTTCTGGATGCTTTGCTTTGTAAATGTCTCTTCCCACTCCAGTTTATTTTCTATTCAGCTACCAAAAGTATCTTACTAAAGTGCAAGCTGAAACATGTCAATAAATACCAGTTGCTTCCTATCATCTCCAGAACGAAATATAAAATGCTATGTTTGCTATTCATAGCCCTTCAAAATATACTTCCCCTACCTTTCTAGTCTTCTTTGACCTTATACTCTGCCTGTGTACTCACAATTCCAGTGACACTGTCCTCCTTCTTATTCCTCAAACAAGATACTCCATCTCTTGGTATTTTCACTGATAGTTCCCCAGGCCAGGTATATGCTCTCTCCCCATTTCCACCTATGGGCTTCCCTGGCTTCCTTTAAGTCTGAGCTAAAATCTCACCTTTTATAGGAAGGTTTTCTCAATCCCTTCTAATTCTAATGTCTTCTGCACTGTTGATTATTCCCTCTTTATCCTATAGAGAGCTGGTTTTTACATAGTTGTTTGCATGTTGTCTCCGTTGTTAGATTGTGACCTCCTTAAGGGAAAGAGCTGCTTTTCCCTTTCTTTGTAGCCCCAAGACTTAGCACAATGTGTTACAGAAAGTAAGAACTAAGCAGAACCAAGCAAACAAAATACATTTTTACTTCAATTGGAAAGAACAGAGAACAATTAAAAGTGAATGTTGCAAAAATAAAAAAAGAACAAACATGACACTTAAGAGAAGATATGAGACGAAATCCTTATCCAATTCTCTGGAGATGGTAAAAGACTGAAAGTTTGTTCATTGTGTATATTTTTTAACCTTTTTTTTTTTTTAACATATTGATAGGACGGGTTAATTTGTCCCTCTTTTTCTTTTTTAAACTATTATTGCTATGTGAGATGTCTTTTGGAGAGTGGGAGGAAGAAGAATATAGGCAACCATTTTGGTAATGTATAAAGGAAATAAATAAAATATTTTAAGATTATATTTTGACCTGTCCAACAATGAATCCTTCGATTTGTATGATAGTTACCTTCAAAGCATTCTTTAGTGCTGGTTCGTCTTTCTTAATGTAAGATCAGTATAAGATATAAAATTAAAGCTGAAAGGGACTTCAGAGACAATCTAGTACTACTCTTTCCTTTTATGAATAAGGGAATTAGGTCCAGAACCATTAATTGACTTCCTAAAGATCACACAGTTAATAATTGTCAGGGGACAGAGATTTGAAACCAAGTCCTCTGACTGTAGATCTAATGGTTTTCATGCTCAACTCCTTCCAAGTATTTCCTCACAAGCCAAACACTTGCTAATCACTCAGAAATCATTCCTCATTTCCCATTTTATCAGGTCATTATCATGAGCTGATCTCCTTTTTCAATACTTTGGTATTTGTTTCAGTCTTTATCTTCACTCCCAACTCCTATCCTCATTTTTGATAACTTCAATTTTACTATTAGTGACATTTCAAGTACTCTGGTCTTCTGATTTATCAACTCCATTAATCTTTGGTTCTACTTTGCCTCCACTACTTATGTTTTAGAAGATAGTCTTTCTTAAAACTTCTCAGCCTGGGAACTTGAGTTTTAAAATCTCTCTGATAACTTCCTAATATTATATTTCTCTCCTTATATCATTTATGTTATCCTGCTCACTATTGACACCTCAATGCTCAATATTTTTATTTCTTGCCTTTATTTCCTTTTTGGCCTTATTTCTTCTCTTCACAATTTTTACCTTATAGTTAACTTGTTCAATACATTACTTTGCTCAGTGGGTAGAGTATTGGGCTTAGAGTTCAGAAGACTTGAGTTCAAATCTAAACTTATGTACTTCCTAGTTATGTGACACTGGTTAAGTCACTTAACCTATTGTCTCAGTTTCTTTATTGGTAAAATGAGGACAATAATAGAACCTACCTCCTCCCCTCACCTGGAGTTTTGTGAAGAACAAATGACATAATAATTGTAACATGTTTAACACAGTGCCTGCCATGTAGTAAGCACTCTCTTCTTCCTTCTCTATCCTGGACTCCCCCCTTTTCATTTGGTTGTTCATACCCTGACGATTTGAATGTTGGGTTACCTTCACTTTCTTGTCTTATATACTGTCTTAGGTTTCCCACTGATTTTTCCATCTCTGTTTTTCCTCTCTAACCTGTCCTAATCTACTGGATTCTACCAAATAATTGGGAAAAGGTTCAATTCTCCCACAAACTTAAAAAAAATTTTTTGACATCTGAAATTCTATCCCACATTCTATTCTTTTGAAAATATAACAACAAATGGAACAGTCTGTTTGGAGGACATAGGAGAAGTCAGGCACACTGGTTGCATATACAAATTTATTCAGTCATTCTTAGAAATAATTTAATTTTATATAAATAAAGTAACTAAATTGTTTCTATAACTTAACTGAGAAATTCTACTATTAGATAAACTCTGTGGTGGTCAAAGATAAAAATGAAATTCTCTGACATTCAAAATTGCATGTAAATGTACTTTTTATTTTACCAAAGGGGAAAAAACAGTTAATAGTAAGTAATTGGATAATGGTTGAAAAAATTGTGGTACAAAGATGTAATGGGTTATGATAGTACAGTAAAAATCAAGAGCATGAGAAATTCAGGGCAAGATTGGAAAATGTATATGAACTAAGGCAGAATCATTAAAACATATAATGCCTACGATAATGAATCAGAGTCAGTAACAGAGCCATAAGGGACCCCAGAAGCCCTTGATTTGAATCCTCTTGTTTTATAGATAATAAAACTGATGTCTAGGGATGTGGGGTGGTATACCCAAGAAAACACAATCTTTATGGATACACTTTTTCCTTGGAAGCAGGCTATAGTATGTAATTAGCTAGAAAATGAAGAAAATAAAATAATTGCATGACAGAAAAAAAAATGTCACCTAGTCACATTAAAAGAATGATAAATGACTGGTAGATAGCCAGAATGCTCTGCTGGCAAACTCAAAATGTTTAGAAATATCACAAAAGTCCTCAAACGTGTTGAATGCATTTTATCTTGTAAATTTTAGGGAGAATGTAGACAAGAGTTGCACAGGATATACAAACTTGGGTAAATTGTGGCACATAATAGATTTTTAATAAGTGCTTTTTGAATGAATCAATGAATGACTAAATTTATCAAAAACAAAACAAAACAAAAACAAACAAACCACCAAACGAAACACATCAGAATTTCTATATGCAGTTTCCTGGAATGTATCTGGTGATTCCTATAGTTGGTACAGTTACCATCACACAGGTGAATTATGGGGCTGCAAGTCATAAACATGTTACTTTAACTACATTGGGAAAAGTAGGGGTGCTTCAACTGTCCTCATTCAACTAAGAATTCTCAGAATGGAAGTTAATGGAAAATAGAAATTCTTTTAAAAATGTTTGGAAATTCTAGTTCTAAATCAACTTGCATTTTTGAAAGCAAAGTCTTATATTTTTTAGGCATTCATTAAACTTTTGGGTTTTTTTTTTTATTCCTGTACTTTACTGGCACACTTGATAGACTCAAATGCTATTTTCAAAAATATGTTTCTTGATCAGTTATCATTTCTGCCCCCTGAGAGTCAATGTCATTTTGCTCACATTTAATTGTGCATTATTGTTTGTAAAATACTTTGATGATGTGAGGAGAAACAACATTAGAAATTATAATTACCATTTTTTGTTGACATAAAAATAATCGAGCAATAAAAAAATGTAATACTTCTCATAAAACCTGCAGTGCTTCAACTATGTCATAATCCACCCTCTTGATAGTGCCTTCTTAAATAAATCTACATTCCCTGGTACTTAACTAAATATAAGAGTGGGAAGCATCCTAGTTGTGATATATGTTTGTTACAGTTTTGGAAGTCATGAAAATTGCAAATGTGGCAGATGAATAAGTGAATATTTGATCCCATCTTTATAATTGACTATTTAAGTGTATTCTCATTTTAGGTGGGTTGACATGAGTGTGCATTTTTCTTACCTCTTTCCTATAATTTAACTTTGTGTGAATTATTTATTTAGTAATTTATCCTTACTCATGCACTTAATTACCACGACAGAATAAATTCTCTAAAATTCCTTCATACCTGCTTGCAGATGACTTTAGTTAACTTGATATAGTTAACACATATCATGATAGATTCAGGATCTCCACTCCTTCCTCCAAACAAGAAAGTAACTCTGGTCTTCATCAAATAACCTAGGTTTTTAATATGGAAAACCAATATTTCTTTTGTTAAAAACTTTAAATTCTTCATTTAATTTTTTTGAGTAGGTTAAAAATCATTTATGCCTGTAAAGGATGAACAGAATCCATTATCTTTCCCCATAAAACCTCTTAACTATTTTCATATTATTATAAAGGGTGACACACACCTCTGTGTCTATCAGGCTGACACCTAGCCATTAAAGTGATTTTCCTAAAATGTAGGTCTAATTACGTCACCTCTGTCATTAAATAAATGGTAGTGGTTATCAATATCCTCCAGGAGAAAAACAAATATACTCTATTTGGAATTCAAAACCCTTCATAATCCATTCCCCTCTTACCTTTCCAAACTTCTCTTATGCCCTATTCATACTCTTCCATTCAATGATGCTGACTGGTTTCCTGGTTGTTCCAGAAGCAGGACACTTCAGCTTTCTGCTCCAGGCACTGAAATTAAGAGAGATTGCAGAAGACTTTCAATACATAGGTTTTAAGTTGGGACTTAAAGGAAGTAAGGGAACTCAATAGTCAGTGGAGGAGGGAGAACATTTCAAGGCACAGGGAATAACAAGAAAGATTGCTTATTAGTCAGAAAACTGTTTTTAAAATTGTTCCATTCTTGTGATGAGAGGGGAAGATAAGTAGTTCACAAAATATTGTGCTGTATTGGAATTTTCAAGATGTTAAGAGAAAACAAGGGAGATTCCCAGAATGTTCTTTGAGTCCTGTATTGTTGATTTAAAGAGAACATGGATGGATAACAAACCTAAAGAAGTTGTGTGAATGCTTTTCATGGAAATTGTAGAGGAGATCAATGTTCAGGTACAGAATCAAATAAATGATTTAATATGCCTTTGTATTTCTGTGATTCTAATTATAATAAAGTCATATGGGTCTAGACAAATATGTCATAATTAACTTTGATTCACAATACATATTAAGTCAGAAGTATCAGTAAATATTTGTTAATGAATATGATTTCATTTTATCCACTGTGCATGGGTCACTGTTATAAATTCCATCGATCCATAGAAAACTCCTTATCCTCTATGACTTATATTTTAATGGGTCACATGAGACCTAAAATTATCTCTAAAATATGTCGATAGGGAAAGAGCCAAGATGGCAGAGTAGAAAGATGCACATTCACTAGCTCTTCCCCCAAAGCCCATAAAATACCTGTGAAAAAAGACTCTCAACAAATTCTAGAGCAGCAGAAGCCACAGGACAATAGAGTGGAGGAAATTTCCAGCCCAGGTTGATCCAAAGGGCCAACAGGAAAGGTCTGTCACACCAGACGGAGAACAGAGTCCAACTCAGCCTTGACTTTGCAGCACTGTGACAGGAGGAGTCTTCCAGCAGGCCTGGGAGCAGAATCCCCAGCAGCAGTAGCAGCAGTTTGCAGGTTCCTCAACCCACAGGCACCAAAGGTCACTGAGAGGGTTTTTTCAGCTGGCCTAGAAGGGAGAAAGGTCTTCCCATAGCTCTGGCATCAGGTGGGGGCTGTAAAGACCCTATTGGGTGACAGCAGCTCCCACAGCAGCCCACATCCATTGTGGGATCATAAAGCCCCTGGGGATCTGAGCAGCTTATCCATACCTCAGCTCTGTGTGGAAGCCCTGCCCCCACTGAAAGCCCCTGGGGGATCAAGTACCTTTTCTGAATCTCAACCCTCAGTGCTGGTTTGGTGTAACTGGAAACCAGGTGGCTGTGGAGAGGTAACTCTATTACTCACAGATTCTGGGCACAAAAGTTTCTGGTTGCTCTCTGACCAATGTACACACTTGACTGTGCCACCTTGGAGGAACTGAGATCTCACAGATTCCCAGAGTATACCCTACTCTTGACAAAGGAACCAAAAGTCAAGGAACTGATTGGGAAAATGCCCAAAAAAGGGAAAAAAATAAGACTATAGAAGGTTAGTTTTTTGGTGAACAGATGTCTTCTCCCATCTTTTCAGATGAGGAAGAACAATGTTTACCATCAGGGAAATAAATAAAAGTCAAGGTTTCTGTATCCCAAACATCTAAAATAAATATTCAATGGGCTCAGGCCATGGAAGAGCTCAAAAAAAGGGTTTTGAAAATCAAAATAGAGAGGTGGAGGAAAAACTGGGGAAACAAATGAGAGAGATGCAAGAAAAGCATGAAAAGTGAGACAACAACTTGCAAAAGGAGACCCAAAAAATGCTGAAGAAAATAACAACTTTAAAAATAAGCTAACTCAATTGGCAAAAGAGGTTCAAAAAGTCAATGAGGAGAAGGATGTTTTAAAAAGCAGAATTAGCCAAATGGAAAAGGAGGTTCAAAAGCTCACTGAAGAAAATAGTTCTTTCAAAATTAGAATGCAACAGATGGAAGCTAATGACTTTATGAGAAACCAAGAAATCACAAAACAAAACCAAAATAATGAAAAAAATGGAAGATCATGTGAAATACCTCATTGAAAAAACAACTGACCTGGAAAATAGATCCAGGAGAGACAATTTAAAAATTATGGGACTACCTGAAAGCCATGACCAAAAAGAGAGCCTAGACATCATCTTTCATGAAATTATCAAGGAAAACTGCCCTGATATTCTAGAAACAGAGGGCAAAATAAATATTGAAAGAATCCACTGATCACCTCCTGAAAGAGATCAAAAAGAGAAACTCCTAAGAACATTGTAGCCAAATTTCAGAGCTACCAAGTCAAGGAGAAAATATTGCAAGCATCTAGAAAGAAACAATTAAAGTATTATGGAAATATAATCAGGATAACATAAGATCAAGCAGCTTCTACATTAAGGGATTGAAGGGTGTGGAAAATGATATTCCAGAAGTCAAATGAACTAGGACTAAAATCAAGAATCACCTACCCAGCAAAACTGAGTATAATACTTCAGGGGAAAAAATGGCTTTTCAATGAAATAGAGGACTTTCAACATTCTTGATGAAAAGACCAGAGATGAAAAGAGAATTTGACTTTCAAACACAAGAATCAAGAGAAGCATGAAAAGGTAAATAAGAAAGAGAAATCATAAGGGGTTTACTAAAGCTGAACTTTTTACATTTCTACATGGAAAGACAATATTTGTAACTTTTGAAACTTTTTTTCAGTATTTGGGTACTTAGTGGAATTACACACACACACACACACAGACACACACACACATATATATATATATATATATATATATATATAGAGAGAGAGAGAGAGAGAGAGAGACAGAGACAGAGACAGAGACAGAGACAGAGAGACAGAGACAGAGACACACAGAGACAGAGAGAGACAGAGAGCACAGGGTGAGTTGAATAGGATGGGATCATATCTTAAAAAAAATGAAAGTAAAGGGTGACAGAGGAATACATTGGGAGGAGAAAGGGAGAACTGGAATGGGGTGCATTACCTGTTATAAAAGAGGCAAGAAAATACTTTTCAATGGAGGGGAAAAGGGAGGAGGTGAGAGAGAAAACATCAAGCTTACTCTTATCATATTTTACTCAAGGAAGGAATAAAATGCACACTCATTTTGGTATGAAAACCTATCTTACAATAGAGGAAAGTGGAGGAGAAGGGGATAAGCAGGGTGGGGGGAATGATGGAAGGGAGGGCAATGGAAGGAGGAAGCAATTAGATGTCAACACTCTTGGGGAGGGACAAGGTTCAAAGAGAGAATAGGAGAAACAGGGGTCAGGATAGGATGGAGGAAAACATAGTTAGTCTTACACAACATGACTATTATGGAATTCATTTGCAAAACTACGCATATATGGCCTATATTGAATTGCTTGCCTTCCCAGTGGGGATGAGTGGGGAGGGAAGAAGAAAGAGAAGTGGAAACTCAAAGTTTTAGGAACAACTTTTGAGTATTGTTCTTGCATACAACTGGGAAATAAGAAGTACAGGTAATGCGATATAGAAATTTATCTTGCCCTACAGGACAAAAGAGAAGATGGGGATAAGGGAAGGGGGGATGTTAGAAAGAAGGGCACATTGGTGATAGGGGTAATTAGAATGCTTGGTGTTTTGGAGTGAGGAAAGGGGAGAGAGGGGGTAGAAAATTTGGAACTCAAAATTTTGTGGAAATGAATGTTGAAAACTTAAATAAATAAATTTAAAAAATAAAATATGTCCATAACACACAAATATTGTGAACATATTAAACATTAGGGCTCGGTATGAAGAGCTTTGCTCAGAAGTTCTTTGGTAATAATAAAAAGACTAACATTTCAAAAGGCATATAAGAGTCATCTAGAAAAATCTTTATTTGATTGAAATATCTAAAATATTTTAAAGAAATTTTAATTTCCTCTAGTCCAACCAGGAAAATCAAGGAATAGTAAACTCTAATCCAACCATGCAAGAGCCCAGTCAGTGTTCAAAAACTAAGTCAGAGAACTGAATTTTCCATTATTAAATTATTTACATTAATCAAGAGTAGCTAGAATGTTGGGACTGGTCTCTGAGATTCTATGTTATTTTGCAAAGTTATTTTCTTAGAATCAGTAGGGGCAATAGATATTGTCAAGTCTATTTGGACCTCCTAGATGTTTCTAATTTAGGATCTTTTCTTTTAATTTACAACTATTAATGCTGCTTCCAAGACATCTTAGGACAGAACTTTCATGAAGTAGAATTTAAGGTAATACCATACATCTTGCTTCTATCAATGGGTTAGAGCTCAATGATAATGAAGATAGAGTTAGAGGTTCACCACAGGGATGTGGCATTAGCTTTGTCATGATCCTTTCCTAAGTAGTACATATTTGGCTTATTTCTAACTGTTCTGCATATTTCTAGCGAGTCACAAGGAAACCCATGTGAAAGAATGTACTGAATTAACATGAATCCCTCGCCAATTCCAGGAAAACAGCTGAAAAGAGTAGGTCAGCAGTATCATTTAAACATGTAAAGGTATGACATAATTGAAACCTCATTCATATATACATGAGAATGAAAATTATTGACAACATTATTCTCTATTTTAATTCTATATTGTTAGTGAAAGAAAATTATGTGTATGGTGCATTATATTGTTTTACCCATGTAGGTTCCATCCACATGGATCTGTCTAAATGTGGCCCATGGGGAGGCAAGAACACATATCTCTATAATATCTTCTTTCAATATTTCTGCAAGAGGGAAAGTTGGAGTATGGGGCCAGAAGCTGACCACTCTTTTTTCCTCAAAAAAAGGGAATACCAAGCAGATCTAACTGCTGCATTAAGTGCTATTAGTGTAAGGGGAGTAATTTTTAGACTTAATCTGAACATTTAATCACTATTCCTTAATGAGAAATAAGTGTGTCAAGACTCAACCCTTTTCTCTCCAGATGCCAATTACACAATGAAAATGAGTAACTAACAAATTCACTTATCCCAGAAGATAGCAAAATATGAATCAAAGAAGAGAAGATATACATAGAGCAATATATGCCAAACAATTTATATACTAAATCAACTATCCTATTTGGGATTTAGATGAGAGAGAGAGAGAGAGAGAGAGAGAGAGAGAGAGAGAGAGAGAGAGAGAGAGAGAGAGAGAGAGAGAGAGAGAGAGAGAGAGAGAGAATATGAATCTCAGACTCACTCTAAGGAGAAATTCCCTGAAGTCTCTAGTAGAACAAACTGGGGAGAAAGAGAGAGAATAAATAAAAATTATCAACTCCCTTCTTACAGCAGTCTTTCCCCATTATAAACCTGAAGAGATTCTGGAGTATCATGCCTTCTCTCTTTGAGTTGGGAACAAGAAATCTCTTCTCTTTACCTCTTGGGTACACTGCCTATTCTTCATGAAGGCATGGAGAATTGACTAACTAATCTCTGCCAGTGAAGACAGAGTCCCAAGGAGTTTCAGTCAAAGTTTATTGTCTCAGAAATAATTTGCATGTTCATTGTGATATGACTAGCATTTCTCTGATTCGGCTTCTTTCCTGACACTCAAAACATAGGGAGGCTTTACCAGAGTGAAAAGGAAGCTGTCCTTGGTACTTAATTGGTTCTAACTTCCCTATCAGTGTTTCATTGGATCATTGAAAATCATGAAAGAGCATAGCCACAATTTGTAAGGCTTTCTGGGGACTGAGAGATTTCTGAATACTATATCCTACTCTAATGTCTACCGGTAAATTGCAAATCTCATCTCTTTTCTAAGCAACAGCTTTACATAACCAACTGCCTTTTAAGCTGAATGTCCCATAGATTACTTAAACTCTACATCTTCCCAACAGACCCCAGCTTCAAGTATCATCATATTTAATTCTTCATTCTCACCCTACATATTCAATCAGTTATCAAGTTTTGAAATTTCTACTTACATAACAGTTCTTGGATACATCCTCTTTTATCAATTCATTTAGCCACAACATTTTGGCTACTTCAACCAGTCATCATTCCTTCATGGAAATATTTCAATAGCATTCTAACTGGATCAGGTGTTTGCATCCTTTAAAATATAGTCCACTAAGTTTTCCAAAGTGACTTCTCTGAAGCAAATGTCTGTCTCCCACCAATCTCATTTTTCAATAATTTCCAATGGTTCCCTATTACTTTTACATTCAAATATACATTTTTTTGTTTAGCTTTTAAAATGTTTAAATACCTGGGTAACTTCTTGCCCTTCCATGGTTGCATTTTACTTTTCTCTATGAACTTTATAATTTGCCTAATTTGCAAAGTTGTAGTTCCTTATGCAGAAGACATAGCTGAAATTTGGCTTCCCTTTGAAAGGTTTTCCTGGTTTTCCAGATGTTAGTGCCTTCCTTTCCAAGATAATCTGTTATCTACCCTGTATATATCTTCTATGAATCAAATTATTTTTATATTACCACACAAATGAGAAAATGTGATCCTTGAAGGAGGAATTGTTTTCATTTTGTCTTTGTAGCTAGAACACTTAGTACAGTTTCTTACACATAGTTAGTACCTAATAAGTCCCTGCTTACTTCTTTACAGATCATTAAAATGGAGGCAATAATGATGTATTATTATCCACCATATCAGATCAATGATCAGTGGGGATTATTTTGAAAACTTCTATATAAATGTTAGTTTTTTATTACATATTGTAATGTTAATAATAATTTATGATAAATTGGTATGAGCTGAATTATTCATGCATTCAATTTTTGTTTTCACACATACTAACACTGATGGTATATCAGACCCAAGTCTATTTTCATGTTGGATAAGTAAAGAGAAAATCTAAACTCCAATTCTATATTGTTCTAGCTAAGAAAAAGTGGTGCAATAAGAAAATCATCTTTCTGTAAAACAGTTTAATAAATCAAAATGTGCAGAATCTGTTAAATATGATAATCAACAAAAGATAACAGTTTGCATGATTATAAAGAATAGCTATGTTAAGATTAAAGTTTCACAATTAGAAAAGATTGTCTCATTTTTTAATCAAATATATAGTGTTGGTATTTTTCTTTGATTTGTTAGGTTTGTCAGTACTCTGAATATGTAATAATATGAGAAGAAAAATGAAAAGATGATTCTTTAAAATGAGTAGTACTTTCATTTTGTAATTTAAGTTTGCAAGTCATTTAAAAGTTCCACTTTATTTCAATGGGTTTAGTTTCATGGTATTGGCTTAAACTGACAAAATTATCTCAATTCAGGAAGTGCTGATACTAAAATGAGTAAATTCAGTAACCTGAAAGTTATGGAATCCAGAAAGAACTGATGGAATTGAGTCTAAAAAGATTCTGTTGATGATAACATAGTATTATGTAGGCTTTCAAGAGATATAATGTGTATCCCTTTAAAATGGTTTCCATTGATGCTTTGATTTTACACTAGTGAAATGTGTAAATCTGATTTACTATCTTCACAAAAGAGATTGCCAATTGAAATTACTCCTATGTTAGAGATAAATGCTGCTATTCACTGTATCAAGGTATTGTATTTGTTCCCACTCTTAAAAAAAAATTTCTTTGTGCTCTACATTTTGAATGAAATTCTTGCATGTTAGAGAAGACAATGAAAGGAAAAAAATATCCTATAAGTGGTGTTTTGGACTGATTTGATAAATTTGTGCTTTCAGATTCCAAAATGTCCACTGATATTTTAGTAAATTGCATATCTTTGTTGAGCTATTTATTCCCCTAAAAAGTAAAGCAAAAAGAATTTGATATTTTTGGACCAAATATACTTTTACTTCAGTGTGATTCCATGGTTAATCCTTTATCTTCTTAAGAGGAATTTTTGAACTATTTTTTTTAAATCTACTGACCATAGAACCTATATGACACATGAATATTACATTTCATACAAAATGAAGAATAACAATAACTTGCAGGAACTTGGAAGAGTTTAAATGACATGTGAGCATAGTAAGAAAACAAGGTATTCAACAACTAAAATTATATAAAAATGACAAAGATATACCAGAACTCTGACAAATGATCACCCCTTACTGAAAATGATTCCATTTACATATACATGATTGAGGATGAAACCAAACTCCATCCTCATCTATCCATATCACTATAAGTGGTAGACAAGGAATACATTTTCATATATATACACTGCAGTCAATTTTTTGTTCTGTTTTGCTAACTAGAACTTCTTGTCATTATCCAAAGTTTTCATACACATAAATGCATATTTCAAAACAGAATCTGAAAAGATATTGTGGAATAATTTCAATGCAACTGGGAGAATTGAAAATGTCAAGTGGAAAAAAATCAAAGATCTCTCATAAATATTTGATATTCAAAACATTAGAAATTGACTTAATTATGACCAAAACACCCACACCAAAATAAGTGATGGAAGAATATAAACAAATACTTCCCCAAATCATAATTACAACCAAATGACAGCCATAGATTGTCCCAAATCATTACTAATGAAATAAATTCAAATGAAAATAATTCCAAAAATTCACTGTACACCAAGGAAATTTTTAAAAAATAACAAAACAATAGAAATTGTCAATGTCACAGGAATTTGAGAAATTGAAGCACATTAAAAATACTTGTTGTTAGAGGTTTGATTTGGACCAACCATTTCGGAATTCAATTTGCAGTTATGCAAAAAAGGCAATGAAAATATCAATATCCTTTCACCTAGAAATTCCATTGGTAAACATATAAGCTAAGAATATTCAAAACAGAAAGTGTAAAGGAGCTATAATCCTCACAATCATAGTTTTAAATATACTTTATTCATTAAATGTTCTCATAGTCCATATGAAAATGTTTAATAATATGTTTTTTTCAAAATGAATTTAATATCAATTACACATGTGAAGTACTGCAAAGCATATTTCCATATTATCCATATGGTAAATATATCATAGGCAAAAAATGAAATAAAAATATTTTTTCTAAAGTATACTCACTTTACATACAAAATTTATTAGTTCCCTCTCTGAAATTGGATAGCATTTTTTTACTAGTTATTTTGGAATTATCTTGGATTATTGTCTTGATCAGAGAAGTTAGTTTTACACAGTTGATAAACCAACAATATTGCTGTTACTGTTTATAATGTTCTCTTGGTTCTGGTCACTTTATTAACAAATCTTCCTAGGTTTTTCTGAAACCATCTTGCTCACCATTTACGATAGCACAGTAGAACTCCACAATCACACATCATCAACTTGTTCAGCCATTCCCCAATCGATGAAGATCCCCTCAGTTTTCAATTCTTTGCCATCACAAAAGAATTGCTATAAATACTTTTGTACAAGTAGGTTCTTTTATCCGTTTTCTTCCATCTCTTTGGGATGTAGACCTAGTAATGATATTGCTGTATCAAACAATTTTCAGTTTTACAGCTTCAATTCAAATCTCCACCAATAGTGCTTTCATTGTTTTGTTATTGCTCAATCATTGAGTTATGTTCAACTTTTTATAATCATAGCTGTCCATGGAGTTTTCTTTGCAACAATTCTGGAATGATTTACCATTTCCATCTCTAGTGGATCCTTTTGTTAGGGAAACAGAGGGTAAGTGACTTCCCCAGGGTTACACAGCTAGGAAGTTTCTGAAGCTATACTGGAACTCAGGTTTTCCTGATTACAGGTCCAGTGCTTTACTGAGCAATGAGCTGTCACCCCAAAATGCATCAGGTCCCAATTTTCCCACATTCCCTCCAGCTTTTGTAATTTTTATTTTCTCTTATTATCCAATCTAATAGGAGTGAAATGTTATCACAGATTTGTTGTAATTTGCTTTTCTCCAATCAACAGTGATTTAGAGAATTTTTTTATATGACTATTGCTAGCTTTGATTTCTTAATTGAAAGCTGCCTGTTTGTATCCTTGATTATTAACTGGGAAATGGCTCCTTGTTTTTTCAATTTGGGTCAGTTGCCCATATATTTATTAAATAAGGAAAACTCCTATAAATCCCTGGCCCCCAGTATCCTGTTTTTTTTTTTCCTTTTAATTTTGGCTGCATTAATTTTGTTCGTACAAAGTTTTTTTTTTTATTTCATGTAATCAAAATTATCTATTTTACTTTCTATGATTCTCATTATCTCTTATTTAGTCATAAAATGTTCCATTATTCATAGATATTATAGGTATACACACACACAGAGAGATTATATGTATATATTATGTATATATATGTATATATAAAATCCAATCATTTATTTATTTATGTCACCCTTTATGTCTAAATAATTTATTTATTTTGAACTTAATTTAGTACATGGTGCAAGTTGGTAGTCTATGCTTTGTTTCTGTCAACCTAGTTTACAATTTTCCCAGCAAGTGTTGTGAAAAGGTGAGTTTTTACTCCCAAAACTTAGATCTTTGAGCTCATTAAACATTAGTTTCCCATGGTCATATATCAATATGTGGTGTGTACCAAATTTGTTCCACTGATTCTTAGTCATCACCAGATTGTTTTTATGATTACTCCTTTGCAACATAGTTTGAAATCTGAAACTGCTAGGCCACCTTACTTCTAATTTTTTCTTAGCTTTCCTTTGACATTACTGCCCTTTTTATTTCATATTTTCTTATTCCATATCCATTGTGATAATTTTGTTTCTAGTTCTATGAAATAATGATTGTGTAGTTTAATTTTCATGGTACCAAATAGGTAAGTGAACTTAGGAAAAATTATCAGTTTTATCATAATAGTTTGACTTTTTGAAGAGCAATTAATATTTCTCCAATTATTTAGGCTTATCTGTGCAAAGAGTGTTTTGCAATTAGATCATATAATCCTTTAGTTTGTCTTAGTAAATAGACTGCCAAGTATTTTATATTTTCCACAGTTATTTTAGATAGAATTTCTTTATCTCTTCCTGCTATATTTTTTGGATATAATATAGAAATTCTTATGAGTTATGTGAGCTTATTTTATATTCTGTATCTTTGTTGGAGTTGTTTCAACTAGTTCATTCAAATGATTCTCTAGGGTTTTCTAAGTATCTCATTATGTCATTATAAAGCAGGATAGTTTTTGTTTCTCATGGTCTGATTTTATTCATTCAATTAATTTTTCTTGTCTTATTGCTATAGTTAGTATTTCTAGTATAATACTCAGTGATACTGGTGGTCATGGATATCCTAGCTTCACCACTGATCTTATTGGGAAAACTTCAAGTTTATCCCCATTACAGATAATGCTTTCTCTTGGTTTTTGATAGACACTACTTATCATCTTAAGAAATGCTTCATTTATTCCTATGCATTCTGGACTTTTTTTTTAGAAATTGGTGTTACATTTTTGACAGGGGTCTTTTCTGTATGTATTGATGTAATTATATCACTTTTGTAGTTTTGTTACTGCTATTGTTTTTGTTACTGATAAGATCAATTATGCTGATAGTTGAACTAGCACTGCATTCCTGGTATAAATTGCAACTGGTCATAGTGTATGATCATTGTGATACATTGCTATAATTTCCTTTTTAATACTGTATTTCAATTTGGTATTAAGAAAATTGCCCTATACTTTTCTTTATATTTTTGTTCTCCCAGGTTTAGACATCAAAACCATATTTGTGTCATAATAGAATTTTGGTAGGACTCTTTTACCTATTTTTTCAGATAGTTCATATAGTATTGAGATTAATTTTTCCCCAGATGTTTTGTAGAATTCACTTGCCAATCCATCTTGTCTTGGAGATTTTTTCTTAGGTAATTTATTGTTGGCTTGTTAAATTTCTTTTTCTAAGATAATACTACTTAAACATTCTATTCTTCTTTCTCTTATTTGGACAGTTTACATTTTTGTAAATACACATTCATTTCACATAGATTTTAGTTTCACTGGAATATAATTGGGTACAATAATTTCTGATAGTTACTTTGATTTCCTTGATTTCCTCTTTATTGGGGATGAAGTCACTCTTCACTTTTGATATAAATAAGTTTTTCTTCTTATATTTAAGTTAAATTAAAATAAAATTATCTCTTCTTTCATTAGTCTTCAGTCTGTCCTTGAGTACTTGCATTAGAATATCTTGGGCAGGTATAGATTCATGCCTATATTATATCAACTTATATTTCATTAGAATTGTTTAAAACACTATGTAATGTGGTACACTGTGTGTATTTTTGCATATATTTTTTACATCCATTAAATTGTAAAATTTCAAAGGGAAAGAAAAATAGCTAATTTAAATTTATATCTTCCTTTTGTGCCAAGAGCAGAAATCCTAGCACTTTAGGAGCTTAATCAAAGTCCTTCAAATTGCACTTCATTTGCCTTTTCACTTTATTTTAGAATAGGTAATAAGGAAACAAAGCTGTAATTTTTTGCAGGTGAAATGATGTATACTTGGAGAATCTTAGAGAATCAACTAAAAAAAAAACTCTTTTTGATATAATTAAAAGCTTTAGCAAAGTTGCAGGATATAGAAATAAACCCACATAAATCATCAGCATTTCTCTTTATTACTAACCAAGCCCAATAGCAAGAGATAGAGAAATTCTGTTAATGTAAAATATTTGAGAGTCTACCTGCCAACTTAAACTCAGAAGTTTTAAGAACACAATTACATAACACTTTTTATACAAATAAAATCTGATCTAAGTGATTGGAAAAAAAACAGTTGCTCATGGATAGGCAGAGTCAATATAATAAAAAATGACAATTCTGCCTAAATTAATTTACTTATTGTCGTACACCAATCAAACTGCCAAAAAATTATTTTATAGACATAAAAAACTAACAAATTTTGTCTGAAATAGCAAGATATCAAGAATATTAAGGGAAATAATAAAAAGAATGCCAATCAAGGTGGCCTAACCATATCATATCTAAAACTATATTACAAAGTGGCAATAATCAAAACTACTTGGTACTGGCTAAGAAATGTACTGGTAGATGAGTTGAATAGGTTAGCTACACAAGACACAATAGTCAATGACTATAGTAATCTACTACTTGATAAATCCAACTTGAAGCTTCTGTGATAAAAACTCACTGTTTGACAAAATCTCCTGGGAAAATTAGGTAATAGTATGAAAAAAAAAACAAAACAGGCATGCATCAACATCTTACACCATATACCAAGACAAGGACAAAATGGGTACACAATTTATTTATAAAGGGGGTGATACCATAAGCAAATTAGTAGAACAAGGAAAAGTTTGCCTGTCAGATTTGTGGAGAAGGGAAGAGTTTGTGATCAAACAAGAGAGAGAGAACATTATGAAATGTAAATTAAATCAAAGAAAAATTCATAAGCAACAGCAATGTAACCAAAGTTTGCAGGAAAGCAGAAAACTAGGAAATAATTTTTATTGCCCGTGTTTCTGATAAAGGTCTCATAGAAGTGAGCTTTTTTTTCTATATCCTCGGATCTTAGTCCTGAAAAATGATAATCCTTTTAGGAAATAGTTTAATATTTTGTTGAGGGAAAGAATGAACTTACCCTTACTGGGCACTGGTTTCCTCTTCTATAAAGCAGGTATAAAAATATATCTCCTAAGATTGTTGTAAAGATCAAATCAAATGAGATAATGGATATAAAAGAACTCTGAAAATGACAAAGGACAATAGAAATACAAGGTATTATTAACCTTTTAAAAATATGTGCTTCTATAATACACAGAGTCCTTATGGAGCAAAGGATAATATTCTAGAGAATAATCGATTAGAAATAAATCATGGATGAGGTTGTAAAATTAAATATTAGCATTTTACAAGAGAGTAAAACTTAAATAAGGGTTTAGTCAAATAAAACTTGGAAATGGGAAAGTTGTCACTAGCAGAAGATTTGCATTTTCTTTGTTATTCCCAGTAGATATGGCAGATTACTAGGAAGTGAGGACAATAGCAATGTTTCCATAGGGTACTTTAGGGGTTTGGGGTCCATCAAACTACAACAGCTTTTCAAGGGCTCATACTACAATGCCATATGGAGAGTTGGGACAGGCAATGCCTGATCTTGTTCCAACACAGCAGATTGGGCTGATGTGAATCAACCAACATCAAATAAATTACAGCCAAAGGGTACATGCTTGCAGTCAGAATCAGAAATCCAGGTGAGAGTATATTCCAGGTAGATGCAGAAGATGTGAAATCTAAAGTCGAGGTATGGTTCAGGTCTGGTACACTGATAAAGTTCATGGTGGTCAATTTGAATGTCTCCGTTTTTTTTTTTTTTTAATGAGTTGTTGAAAGTACTAATTAACCTTTTCTCCCCCTTTATCAACAAAATTCTTCATTTTGATAATTTAGCCCAGCCACCAAGGAATTAAGAAGAATCTTCTATATCCTATTCTTCCCAAAAGGTCATCGCTAACAAACACCCTGTTCTCATCATCATATATTAAAATTTTGCATTGATTAAAATTTCCATCATCTCATACTGGTATCCAATTTTCAGGATCATCAATTTTCACATTTTGCAATGCCAACATTATATCAAAACTTTTGTAATCTTCAAACATTTTGTTCATCATTCAAAATACGCAAATACGATAGTGGCTTTACTTAACTTCACAATTAATTGAGTTAGGAGAAAAAATGTATCTTGATATGAACATTAAGTGTAGTCAACTGAAACTAATGAGTGTCCATAGGACATATTGTATTGTTCTCATTGCTACCAGTATAGAGTTGAATTCATGGCAACCATCCTAATACTCCAAATAAAAGTTAAATTTACAATATTGAGATTGAAATGGACTTTAGAGATTCTTTAATGTATCTTCCTTAATTTTATAAATAGGAAAATTTAGACCCAAAGGAAATGGAAGCATTGTATAGTGGAAAGTTTTCTGAGTTTGGAGAGAGACAATAGGGATTTGATTCTTAGCTCTGCCACCTCCTACCTATGTGACCCTGAGTAAGTCTCTTTACCTCTCTGGGGCCTCAGTTTCCTCATCTGTACACTGTGTTGAATCAAATAGTTTCTAAAAGTAGCTTCAATTTGACATCTATGACACAATTTATAATTTGATCTTTTTAAGGTCAAATAAGTAACAAATATTTGGGTTTGATAATCTGATTCAAAATCTGGGGCTTTTTCCATACAGCTACTTAAAACAGCTTAACATCTTAAAACATCTAATCATGTCTGTCTTTTGGATTTGGAGTTAGAGGTCCAGCTGCTTGCATGTAGTGGCTATGTGACTTTTGTCAAAGAACTTTGCCATTCTGAGCCTCAGTCTCCTCATGTATAAAATGACAGGGGAAGTATAGATGATATTTTGGAATCCTCCCTGATTCAAATTTATTATACTATAAACTGATATTACAAAGGCATTAATCTGGCTATCATCACCAATTATATCCTTAAAAAAGACTGAGAAATGGAAAATTTATTCATCTCTAGACCTGACAGGGTAAAATAAAAAGATAATTTTAGAAGACCATGTCATCTCTTAAAAGACTAAATATACCAAAACTTAATAGACTTAATAGACCAAATGCCTCCAGATTGATCAGAAAATGTTTTGCAAGATGGTATATAGTGCTTGGAAAAATTGAAAGGAATGAGTTAAATTAATATTTGTAGGTTTCTCCTATTGAAACATTTTAAAAGTCACTCCCGAATATATTTTCAAATCATTCATTTTATTCAGAAGGCCTGCATAAAGTGCAGGTGATAATAGATTTTTAAAAAATTAAATATATGATTTATTTATTTTTCAATTTCCAACATTCACTTCTGTAGTGGACAGCCTACGTCCCTACACAGCTGGGTGATGTGGTTGAAAGAAAAGAGTCACAGGAGGCGGGAAAAGATAGACCAGTTCCGTTTATTGATCTGAGGGTTCGGGTTTATATATTCAAGGTACTGCAAGTCTACGTGACATTCTGCTTGTCTGTCCCCGTGATTAAATCAATCAGGATGATTAAATCAGTCTTCTGATTAAATCAGACCACGAGCCTAGGAGCATCTATTTTACATATCCTTTGTTTTCTGTAATTCTCTTGTTTGTCTCACAGAGACAACAACATCTGGGGGGCATGGAGTGCCATTCCAGATGATAACGAGCACAGTCTCAAAGATCAGTTCCCCCCCACCCCAAGGCCTATCCTGATCTCATCAACTGCACTCCACCCTGGCCCTCAACACACTTCCACAAGAATTTGAATTCAAAATTTTCTCCCCATCTCTCCCCAACTCCAACCCCAGAAAAATACATACCCCATCCACCTCTTCCTCCATTCTGACCTTCCTTCTATCTTATTAAGTAACATAGATTTCTGTATCCTACTTCTGTAAAGCTTTGAGTTCTATATTTTCTCCCTTTCTCCCTCCCCATCCACCCTCATTAATAAAGCCATAAATATAGGTCATAATGTGTAGCCATGCAAAATACTCCCATAATTTTTAGGTTGTGAAAGACTAACTGCATTTCCCTCTGTCCTGTCCTGCCCTCCATTTAGTCCATTCTCTACCTTGACCTGTCCTCCCACAATAGTGTTTGCTTCTGATTTTCCTTTCCCCCAATTTGCTGTCCCTTATATTATCTTTCCTTTCCTATCCACTTCCCCCTGACTTCCTGCAGGGTAAAATAGGTTTCCATATCCAATTGAGTGTGTGTTATTCCCTTCTTAAGCTAAATCCCATAAGAGTAGGGCTCATTTATTCCTTTTCATCTCCCCCCTCTTCCCCTCCATTATAAAAGCTCTTTCTTTCTTCTTATGTGAGATGATTTGCTACATTCTACTTCTCTCTTTCTCTTACTCCTAGTACAATCCACTTGAGTGAATGTTATTTTTTAGCTATTCTCTCTTCATATTCATCTCACTCTATGCCCTCTGTGTGTGTGTGTATATATATATATATATATACATATGTACACACTTGCATATATACACACATATATGCATCCATGTACATATACATACCTACATATATAATATATACATAGATACCCATATACACCTATACATATAAATATATATATATATATATACACATATATACACGTATATATGTGTGCATGGATGTATGTATGCATGTTCCCTCTAGCTACCCTAATACTGCAAAAGGTGTCCTGAGCTACAAATATCATCTTCCCATGTAAGAATATAAATATTTCAACTTTAATAAGTCCTTTATGGCTTCTCTTTGTCATTTACCTTTTCATGTTTCTCTTGATTCTTGTATTTGAAGTTAAAATTTTCTATTCAGCTCTGTTCTTTTCAATAAGAATGCTTGGAAATGCTCTATTTCATTGAAATTCCATTTTTTTTTCCCTAAAATATTATACTCTGTTTTGTCAGGTAGGTGATTCTTGATTTTAATCCTATCACCTTTGAACTCTGGAATATCATATTCCAAGTCCTTTCACTCCTTAGTTTAGAAGCTGCTAAATCTTGTGTTATTCTGTTTGTATTTCCACAGTATTTGAATTGTTTCTTTCTGGCTGCTTGTCATATTTTCTTCTTAACCTTGGAACTCTAGAATTTGGTGACAATATTCCTAGGAGCTTTCCCTTTGGGATCTCTTTTAGGAGATGATCAGTGAATTCTTTCCATTTCTTTTTTACCCTCTGGTTGTTGAAGATCAGGGCAGTTTTCCTTGATAATTTCTTGGAAGATAATTTCTAGGCTCTTGTTTTGATCATGGTTTTCAGGTAGACCAATAATTTTTAAATTCTCTCTCCTGGATCTATTTTCCAGATCAGTTGTTTTTCCAAAGATATATTTCACATCATCTTCTATTTTTTCATTCTTTTAGTTTTGTTTTATAATCTCTTTATTTCTCATAAAGTCCTCAGTTTCCATCTGCTCCATTCTAATTTTTAAAGAACTATTTTTTCAGTGAGCTTTTGAATCTCCTTTTCCATTTGGTTAATTCTGTCTCTTAAAGCATTCTTCTCCTCATGGACTTTTTTGACCTCTTTTACCATTTGGGTCAGTCTCTTTTTAAAGGTGTTATTTTCTTTAGCATTTTGTGGGGTCTCCTTTAGCAAGCTGTTTACTTGCTTTTCATGATTTTCTTGCATCACTTTCATTTCTCTTCTCAATTTTTTTCCACCTCTCTTATTTGATTTTCAAAATCCTTTTTGAGACCTTCAATGGCCTGAGACCATTTGATATTTTTGGAGTCTTTGGATGGAGGAGCCTTGATCTTGCTGAGTTCCTCAAGTTGTATGCTTTGTTCTTCCTCATCTGAAAGGATGAAAGAAAATACCTTTTCACCAAGAAAGTAACCTTCTATATTCTTATATTTTTTTTTTCCTTTCGGGGTAGTTTCCCAGCCAATTGCTTGACTTTTGAGTCCTTTGTCAAGTGGAGGGTATACTGCTAGAGGTTTTATGCAGTTGTTCTCTGAGATATCTTTAGGGACCTGGAGGTTCTCAGTTCCTATAAAGTGGCATAGTCAAGCAAGAGGTGTTTACTCCTCTTCTGGCCTGCACTCTGTTCTGTGAGCAACCACAAGCATTCTTTTCTTCCTTAGATTTACAAGTAAGATTCCCCCTCCACGTTCACCACTGGCTCTACCACACCAGTGTTCCCCCTCTCCCCAGGAGAACCACTCAGGACTGAGACCCAGATCAGCAGTGCCATTGCCTCAGATTCTGTGGGCTGAGAGCTCCGGAAGTCGATACTGCAGAGCCAGTGGCTGCATCTTCTTTGGGGCTGGGACTGGGACAGTGGCTGGACTATGCTCCCCTCTTACCCAAGTGAAAGAACTTTTTCACTGACCTTTGAAGCTGTCTTTGCCATTTGTTGGTTGAGAAATCTGGAAATTGTAGCAGTTGCCCATGATTCAGCCCAAGCCTACTTCAGTCCCATCTGTGTTGGTGCAGCCCACATTGGGCTGTGTTTGGCTCCAAGCCTGGTTTGATAGACACTTCTGCCAACTTCCAGGCTGTTTAGGGATTGAAATTTGTTTCACTCTGTCATTTTGTGGCTTCTTCTACTCTAGAATTTGTTTAGAGTAATTTTTACAGGTATTTTAAGGGCTTTGGGGGAGAGCTCAAGCAGGGATGTGCTTTTACTCCACCATCTTGGCTCCACTCTCCCCCCAAAGATGGATTTTTTTCAAGAAATGAAAGATACACGTAATTACGTGTTATAAAATTATAAAGTGATATTATATAATGCTTATTGGGCAAGTAATGATTATTTTCACGTTTTAACCTTTATGTAATAAAGCAAAGGCATATGAACTAGGATTCTAATTTTTAGAATTTAAATTAATTCAATATTGACAAGACAGTTTCATTCAGCAAATTATGTTAAGTAATGATGTAGATACTCATTTTAGATAACACTCAAAACCTGTCCTCATGAAGATTACAATCTGAGAGAATGTTAAGATACAAATAAAATGTAATACAGTAAGAGTGATTTTAAAAATGTTCAAAGTGAATAGATTATGAACTGGGTGGGCATTTGGAAAAGGTTTAGTGAAGTAGGCAGTATTTGAATTGTGCTTTAAAAGGTAGATTAAATAGACAAAGAAAGGAGAAGAGACATTCAAGGCATACAGAACAATATGAACAAAGGAACAGAGAAAGGAAAACTACAGACATTTCATGGGTTAGCCTGTGGTCCATTTAGGTTAGCATATACACAGTGCATGGATGGTAATAATATGAAGTAAAGCTATAAAATTAGAATAACATCAAATTGTAGAGGGCCTTGACTTTGTCCTCTGTCCATGAAATGGAGTCATTCAATGCTCTTAAACAGATGTTATAACTAGATGTTTGCAAATAGAAAATCTCTGTCTCTCTGTCTCTATCACTGTCTCTCTCATTCTGTCCTCATTTTCCCTATCTCCCTCTCTCATTTCCTCTTTTTCTTACCCCTGCATATTTATTTTTCAAGTTGTCCTCCTTCCTCTCTTGTTGGGGGCTGAGCATCAGTAAGGATCGTTTCAATCATTTCTTTTGTCCAATCTATAGCATTATGGGATCATAAAAATGACGAATGCCTAAATTTTACATGTTCTTTTCATGTGATCCCTTTATCTGTTATAGAAATCTTGAATGAGAGGTCTTCTCCTGATCAGATTTTCCCTTAGCACCCTCCTCTATCCTGCTATTTACCGCTGGACTTGTCCTAACCATGATTCCACTTGATCCTGCCTGTTATAAATTCAGCCTCCAGAAACTCCAGAGGACACAAAATGACCACCTGCCTTGAGACTAGACCTTTAGACAGCACATTAAAGACTCTAATCAACTGCTTCTTTCACCTCTCTCTAACCACAGAAACTCTGCCTAGACTCACTCCTTAATGATTAGCATAATGCCTCCTGCCTCATATTCTTCTCATTCCAGTGTTTATGAAACCCTGGCTACTAATTTACATACTTTGATTGCCAACCTCAACCACTTGTTTCCTCATTCCCATCTCCCTCAACTCCCAGCAACCCTCTCATATTCCATTCTATATTTGCTGATAATTTCTACTATGCTCTCTGGAATGCCTATACTAATTGATAAACACTCTTTAATCTTAGAGCTTTTTCTTTGTCCTTTCATCTTCTGAGACTAACTGAAACCTGACTACCCTGATGGATTTTTACTTTTATATAATTTATCAAATAAAACAAGCATTTCACTAACATAGTGGAATAAAAAAAATGATTGCACATGTAGCTGCCAATCTATTATGTACAAATTGCTATACCTTTTAAATATATAATAAATTTATCATTTAAATTTATTTTTTTCCTTTTTCTTCCTTCTCCTCTTTACTCTAAAGATGTCTACCATTAGTCACGCACACAAGTATATATATATACATATATATATACACATATATATGTATACATATGTGTATATGTACATAGTAAAATCATTCTATATATACTTTTATTTTTTAGTTCTTTCTCTGGATGCAGCCAGCATGTTCCTTCATATGTCCTTTTTAGTTAATTTGAGTATTAATAATAGTCAAAATGACTTAGTTGTTCAAAGTTGTTCTTTTATTTTATTTTTAATTTATGGAATGAAGCAAGCATTTCTATAACATGGTACAATAAAAAAGATAATTGCATATAAAACTGTAATATACTATCCAATTTGCTATTCCTTTAAAAAATAAAATATTGTCTTTTTTCTTCCCCTTGGCCACCCTAGATATGGCTACTTTTAGACATGCTTGCATGCGTACATGCACACCCATGCATACATATGGGCATGTAAATTTATTCCATACATCTATTTATTAATTATTTCTCTGGATGCAGATAACATCTTTCTTCCTATGTCATTTATAGCTATTTTGGGTATTTATAATGGTCAAAATGGCTTATTTACTAGAAGTCATTCATAAAACAATATTTCTGTTATTCTATGCATATTTTCTTGGTTCTGTTCATTTCACACTTCTGCATTTTGTCTTTCCATGTTTTTCTACTATCATCAGCATTTTTATAAGGCACAAATAAAATTCTACAAGATGAGAGAGTAAAAAAATATCTCATTTACAAAAATTCTATATGGTATCAAATACTTAGGAGTATACCTGCCAAAAACCCCAAGAATCTTGTAAACAAAGGTATATAATAATACTTTTAATGAACATTAAGTCAGATTTAAATAATTGGAGACTATTACCTGTTCTTGGTTGGTAGGCAGGGCCAATATAATAAAAATGGCAATTTTACCCAAACTAATTTACATATTCCATGTCATTCCAATTAAATTACTATTTTTTGCTGAACTAGAAAAAAGAAAATTCTTTTGGAAAAAAATAAGAATATCAAAGGAAATAATAAAAAATGTAATGGAAGGAAGTTTAGCACTATGAGATCTTAAACTATATTATAAAGTAGTAATTATCAAAACTATCTGGTACTGGCTAAGAAATATAAAGTTTGCTCAGTGGAATAGAGCAGATATACAATTTACAGCAGCAAATAAACATAATAACCTTGTAATTGAAAAATGTAAAGGTTTAAGGTTTTGAGATAACGATTCATTATTTGGGAAAAATTGTTGGATAAACTAGAAAACAACATGAACAAAACTGTCCTATCTTATACTGTTTAACAAGATAAGGGTAAAATCAAGACATGACCTAGATATAAAGAGAGATTTTACAAGAAAATTATTACTTATCAAAATTTTGGATAGGTAAGCAATTTATGAACAAGACAAGTGATATGAGTTAGAGTGGTAGAGTTAGGTGTAAAAATGAATCATTTTGATTACATAAAAAGCTTGTACAAACATAATAAATTTAGCCAGGATCAGGAGGAAAGTAGAAAATCGGGGGGAAATTTTATAGACAGTTTATCAGATTAAAGTCTCATAGCTAAAATATATAAAGCATTTTGTCAAATTTATGAGAATATGAGTTATTTTCGAATTGGTAAGTGGTCAAAAGATATTAATAATATTGCTGTTACTGTATACAATGTTCTCTTGGTTTTCTCTCTTTTTTTTTTGCTCTTCATTATTTTGTGCATGTCCATGTTTTTTCTAAAATCAATGAATTCATCATTTCTTATAGTAGCTTTTCTGGTGATCCTTCACTTTCATATATATCCTAAATATCTTTAGCTCATGATAAAGAAGTTGAAATATTTTTGTTCCCTATATTCACCTTCAACTTCTCCCTTTATCATTGTCACCAATCAACCTCATATCATGTAGTTTATGCAATCTAAAATTATCACCTGGTCCATTTTTGTTGTAAGAGAAATTCCAGGTATCAGTCGGTAATGTACATGATCCCTTAACATCTTTGCCAAGCTTTTTCAAGCTACTCAATTCTGAAGATTTGTGCTACTACTCCACCTCCACCTTCTACTCCACATTCTACTCCATGTCTACTCCACCAACACCATTTCTACTCCATTTTTTCTGAGATGCTTTGAAACTATCTTACCATCATCTACTTCTACATTCAGGAATTCTGAAATTACTTTATTTGATTCTTTTTCATTTCATCAATCCATATGTCCTAACTTTGTTCTTTATCCTCTGAGAGATCCCTTAGTTCCTTCTAAGGTCACAATCATTTTACTCTTCTTTTCTTTTCTTGAAAATTTACTAGATCAATTCAATTCTATGCATTCCTCTGCTCCTGAATCCAGTGTTCTTCCTCCTATCCTCCACATGGAGAAATTTTACCAAAAAGACTAAATTGTCTGTGTGTATGTATATGCACACACACATATATATATGCAAGTCTATATATGCAGACATACATACATGTACACATATTCATTTTCATCCCTCTCTTTCTCTCACCATATATCAAGCACTTTGTTAAATACCTAATAAGGTGTCTCATTTTATTCTCACAACAACCATGGCAATCAAGTGCTGTTGCTATCCCCATTTTACAGTTGAGGAACCTGAGATAATTAGAAGTTAAGTGACTTTCCCTTGGTAATATATCTATTAAGTGTCTGAGGCTGGGTTTGAACTTAAGTCTTCCTGGTTACAGGCCCAGTACTTTATCCACCATAGAGCTGCCACCATCCCAGGATAGCTTGGCTAACGTGATTGACTCCAGGTTTCTTCAAACAACTTCCTTCATAACTTTTACCTCCAAACTATAGTCAACATGGGGTAGGCCTAGGACATAGCTTAATCAGGGACTTGATTGATCCCCATTTCCTTGGTTTTTGTGATTTAATGGCATTACAAAGTGCTAGCCAAACAAAGTCTTGAAACTTGGGGATTGGTGTATTTCTGAAATGCATTTAATCAACTAACCCTGTCCTACTTACTGACTGGAGAAGTTTTCATTTGGATATAATTGGGGTCACATCCAGAGATGTTGTATGCCACTATATCCTTAATGTGAATCTTCATTCTTTTAGGGCAAAGAATACCCCCTAGTATTAATATTCCATGATATCAAAGTGCTTCATTTTGTTCTAATATCAGGCCTGAAATCAGAAGTTACTGATATTGGAGTTATACCTCTAAGAAAAGGGAAACTAGAAATGGAGATAAGATAGAAAATAGCCTGGAGAATAGGGTAAGTTTTTTGGACCAGTGTTCATGATGAAGATAAAGAACTAGTTATATGTGCGTGAGACAATTAATATAAGAGGAACAGAATATGTGTTTATTTTTGTTCTGCATTACTGGCTTAATTTTCTTTCTCCCACCTTTGTCCCTGAGTGTGGGTTTCATATAAATGTGGAACTCTTTCCTCCACCATTTTGTCTCTTCTCTATATGTAGTCTTACACTTAGCAATCAGGTTTTCTCGCATTGCTTCAATTATCTCCTACATGCCCATAATAGCCAGATCTTTATAACAAATGTCAATGTGACCCAGTACCACATTTGTTTGTGGCTATTGTTCGGTCATTTCAGTCATGGCCACCTCTCTGTGAAACCATTTTAGGGTGTCCTTGTCAAAGATGTTGGAGTTGTTTGCTATTTCCTTTTCCAGCTCATTTATAGATAAAGAACTGAAGCAAACAAGTCCAACTGACTTGTCTAGAGTCACACAGGTAGTAAGTGTCTGAGACTGGATTTGTACGAAGCAAACAAGTCTAACTGACTTGTCTAGAGTCACACGGGTAGTAAGTGTCTGAGACTGGATTTGTACGAAGCAAACAAGTGTAACTGACTTGTCTAGAGTCACACGGGTAGTAAGTGTCTGAGACTGGATTTGTACGAAGCAAACAAGTGTAACTGACTTGTCTAGAGTCACACAGGTAGTAAGTGTCTGAGACTGGATTTGTACGAAGCAAACAAGTGTAACTGACTTGTCTAGAGTCACACGGGTAGTAAGTGTCTGAGACTGGATTTGTACGAAGCAAACAAGTGTAACTGACTTGTCTAGAGTCACACAGGTAGTAAGTGTCTGAGACTGGATTTGTAGGAAGCAAACAAGTGTAACTGACTTGTCTAGAGTCACACAGGT
Organism: Bettongia penicillata ogilbyi; assembly: GCA_023548195.1. Lineage (NCBI taxonomy): Eukaryota > Metazoa > Chordata > Mammalia > Diprotodontia > Potoroidae > Bettongia > Bettongia penicillata. The sequence continues at coordinate 4,049,945 of JAJHZJ010000797.1, forward strand.
AGTAAGTGTCTGAGACTGGATTTGTACGAAGCAAACAAGTGTAACTGACTTGTCTAGAGTCACACAGGTAGTAAGTGTCTGAGACTGGATTTGTACTCATGAATAAGAATGTTTCTGATCCAAGCCCGGTGTTCTATCCACTATCTATCCAGAATGGTTGCTCAGTCATGCTGGATTCTTTGTGACGTCATTTTTGTTTGTTTGGCAGAGATAACTAGATAAGGTTCCCATTTCTTTCTCCAACTCATTTTGTAGATGTGGAAATGGGCAAACAGGATTAAGGGACTTGTGCAGGGTCACATAGCTAGTGTCTAAGGCCATGTTTGATCTCGGGTTTTCCTGACTCCAAGCAAGGCACTCTGTCCACTGAGCCATCTGACTTCACCCTATCAAGCAAATTCAAACAATGCACCTGAGTTTTCATAATTTTTTTCCCTGTTTATTCAGAGTCAAGAGAGTCATCTTTGACTATTCCTTCTTCCTCACCTTAATATCCAGTACAATGTAATGTCTTTAATATCTGTCCCCTCCTTTCCAATCATACAATCAGTACTTTACCAAACTTTTACAGTATCTTTTTTTTGAAATATTATGATTGACTACTCAGTTCTTTTCTTCCAGTTTCTGCTCTCTGTAATGCACCATTTGTATTGTTAAGAATACTCAACTAGTACACAAGTCAGATCATATCATTCTTCTGCTAAAAAAAAAAACTTCAGGGCTTCCTTATTATTTATGGAAGAAAAATAAACAATGCATTTAAGCTTTTATTCCATCTTTTTCATCATCATCCCAGTCTTGGCCAAGTAATCCCTCTTTGGGGACATGGAAAAATTGGAAAACGTGCACTGTTGGTGGAGTTGTGAATTAATCCAACCATTCTGGAAAACAATTTGGAACTACGCCCAAAGGACTATAATAGCATACATATTCTTTGACATAAGAATGTTACTACTAGACCTACTTCTCAAAGAGATCAAATTTAAGGGAAAAAGAAATTTTAAACAAAAATATTTATAAGAGCTCTTTTTCTGGTGGCAAAGGTTTAGAGATCAAGGGGCTGCCCATCAATTGTGGAATGACTAAACAACTTGTGATTATGATAACAATTATGATAATAATATTAATAATTGATGTCAATAATTAATGTTAATTAATAATGTTCAATAAGTGTTGGAGTCAGGAAGACCTGAGATCAAACATGGCCTTATTAATGTTAATAATTATGATTATGATATTAATTATGATTATTATGGTATACTATTGTGCTATGAGAACTCATGAGTAGGACATTTTCAGAAAATCCTTGGAAGACTTGCATGAAATCATGCAAAGTGAAGTGAGTAGAGCCTGAGGAGCATTGTGCAAGTAATGTCAATAACGTAAGGATTGTTAACTGAGAAAGGCTTAGCTACCCTAATCAAGACAACTATCCAGGAAATTTCCAAAGGATCCATGATGAAAAAATATTATCTACCTCCAGAGAGAGAATGAAGATCTCTGAATACAGATCAAAGCATAGTGTTTTCACTTGATTTTTATTGGTCTTTTTCTGTTTTCTTTTGCAACATGATTAATATAGAATTGTTTTGTATAATGTTAAATGTATAAAACATATCAAATTGCTTGCCTTCTCAAAGAGAGGAGAGAACAAGAGGGAGGGAAAGAATTTGGAACAAAAATGTAAAAAAAGATTATGTTACCATTTTTATGTAAAAGAGATACTTAATGAAATAAAATTTTTTTTTTCAAAAACAGCCCCTCTTTAGAGACTCTACTTTCTAGTCAAATTAGGTTAATAGAGATCCTCCTTTGTTGTCTTGCTCTTTCTTAACTGTGCACTATTATGAAGGCTATACTCAATTCCTGAAATTCTGTCTATCCTCTTCTCTTATGTTTGAAATCCCTTTTCATTGTCCAAGTCCAGTCCAGAGTCTAATTGGAGACTTATTTGGGTAGTGAAAAGCATATTTGACTTGAAATCAAGACTTTGCAAGCTTCATAACCCTGAGAAATTGATGAGCATCTGTCTTCTTATGTAGACAATGAAGGACTTGCGTAGTAAGATCTCTTCTAAATTTCATCACTCTTTCCTGGTACTCTTCAACTGATAGTGATTTTTTTCTCAGATTTTCCTACATCTCCTGTTTTGCTATCTCTGTTGTTTCATCAAGTCTGTCTTGTATTACATTTATCTTCCATATGTTAATTTGCAAGCCTCTTGATGGTAATAGTTTGTTTACTTGTTTTTCTTTATGCAATATCAGTGTCCAGTATATCACACATGTTCATAGTACGCATAACACATTTATTGACTTGGAGTGGGTTGGGAATGTAGTTTGAGAGTGGAATATTAAAGATTTTCAACTTGAAGGTTAATAGGTTCTAAAATATGAACAAATATGAACAAATACTATGAGGTTAAAGAGGGTAAAAATGAATGTTTGGAGAGTTGTAGAATTGTGTGCAAAAATTAAAATGAATTGTCGATAAAGATTTTAAAAGAGGAAGAGACAGTGGAATATATGTAGAAAATTCAAAAGTCATTGAGGACATTAAGGAATTCATTTGGGATTTGGTAAATGAAAGCAATAAATGTATACAACAGGTGAGATAAGTAGATTATTTGAAAACACGTGTTGGAGCCAGTATTAATTTTTATCATGAGTATTTATATCTCAGAAATCAGCAAATGATACAAATTAGGGACCTGATTTATTACTTCTTTGGTTGTCTAGGCAAGAAAGCACTGGGGAAACGTAAATTAAATTGACATTACAGATTAAATTTTAAAATGTATCATGCTTATATTTCTCTCTAGAAAAGTTGATTATTAAACATTTACCAGTAAACCCTTGGTTACATTAATTATATCCACCTATAGTCACAATTTAGACCACCTTAATCATAACCTGTCCAGAGTAACAACTTTAAACTGCCTTAAAAATAGCCACTCCAGTGAGCGTTGCCATAGGGAAAGAATCTACATTAACCAAAGCATTCTGTATTCCAACAAACAAATGATCCTCTGCTTCCAAGAGATTCACAATGCAACATTCTACTTATTATTAATTCCATTTATGCTGGAACTGTCTGAGTTTCATTGCTTTGCTCTGGAAGCCCTCTATCAACACATGGATTAGGATCTGATTATAGACCATGTGCACTTTACGAACTCTATTCCTTCTCTCTGAATAGGGAAGGTAATGCAAGGTTTGAAGTGACTTGAAGGCAGAATATCAAATGGGATAAGACATTGTGACTTTGCCAAGAGTTCAGTTCCTCAGAGCCAAATCAGACTGATATTCAGGAGTTTTGTACTCCTTGGTCAGTCTTCAAAGAATAGTTTAATGCCACACCCTTGCTAGACCCACAGCTAGTCACTAGTGACCAAGTCACTTTTTTCTCTAGAGACCTGTAAAGCTTTAAGGGAAAACAGCCAACTCAGAACTTAAATCCTTCATTTCCTCATAAAACTGCATTCCCTTCTGTGTTGTTCTGTACTTCCCACCTTGTGGTTTATAGCTTGGCTATCCTCTATTTGTTTCCTTGCCTCCTCAACTTCACTATAACACAAACAAAATAATTTCATTACTCTTTTCACTAAATTCAAGTCTGTCTATCTCTGTATATCTCTTTCTCTCTTCCAGTTTCTATTTTTTCTGTGATTCTATTTCCCCACCTCTCTGCTATCTGTCTATTTATAGGTCTCTCCTCTTTTCTCTCTCCATCTCTGTCTGTCAGTCTCTATCTGTCTGTTTCTGTGTGTGTGTCTGTCTCACTGTCTGTCCGGCTGTCTCTTGCTTTCTCTGTCTCTGTCTGTTTCTCTCCCTCTCCTTTTCCCCCTCCCCCCTCTTTTGATTTACTCTTGAGTGACTTACTCAAGATCATAGAGGTAGTGGCAGAGACGGAATTGAAACGTAAAACCTTTGTCTTAGACTGATCTCTTTGAAATAATTAGTTGATAAGATTGATATCAACCTAGAAAGAAGAAAGGTTAATGTGACTATGTAAGAGGGTTCAGAAAAAACATAAAGAAAAGCATTCAGTTTGATCTAAGAAACAGAGATAGAATGAAAGGGATTGTTTTAAACAGTAAGTTGGAGTGGCATGAGGTCAGTAGAGGACTGAAATTCCTCAAACTTTCAAGTGTAGAAATAGTTAAATAATTTTTGTGATTTGCAAGCATAAGTTGGTTATTTGTCCTTCCATCACAGTATGACATGCACTGTGGTGAAGAAAAGGATATTTTTACTGCAACTGAAAGTACTTTTTTGCCTGTAACAGAAACCCTTGGAGATTATGTCTAGCCTTTGTGTTGACTCTATCACCATAGCTGACTGATTCTAACTGCATTTGGTGGTATGCCATAAACCACAGTAGGCTAGAGTGCCTTCTGTTCTGAAATAAAAATTCAGATATTATTTTTAGTCTATATTATAAATAGCTTCCAAAGAAATTTTGAACAATTACCAAATAAAACAACAAATTTTTTGTTATTAATAATTGTGGAAATAACTGTCCTGTTTCCAAGTCCAGTTGAGTAAAATTAGGTTGTATTAAATGGGCAATAGAATTCGTTATAGTATGATGAATTGATAAAGTTTAGCTATTTTGTCACTTTATGGAATAGGACCCACAGATTAATAAGTAGCAAATAGCAGGGATCTCAGATGTCCTCTTTGTTCTGGTACCCTATTACCATTTCTCTTAAAATGTGGTATCCAGAAAGAAATGGATATATTATTCCAAGCGTAGTCAGACTATGGCAGAGAACAATGAAAATGTCAGTTTCCAATCTGTTTACAATATGCTTCTGTTAATAAAGCCTAAATTTATATTATATTTTGACTGTCCCATCACACTGCAAATTCATATTGTGCTTCAAGTCTGCTAAAATCCTTATTTTTTTCACATGGAGTATCATTTAGCCACATTTACCTATTCTAAACTTACATATTTTTTCCCCATATCACTTTGAAGGATGCTGCATTTATCCCTATTCCATTTCATCTTTATTATTTTCAACTCAATGCTCCAGCTTGGGGGAGATTTTAGGATTCTTTTCTGTCAAAAACCTCTTGATTACACATCAACTATACATGTATAAGTACTAAGACAATTGATTTACAAGTGCTGAAAGCAATGACCTATGATTCTAGGTCATTCATAAGGATATGCAATAGAATATAACTGATGATAGATCTTTTGATTATTAGATACATTCCTCCAGGTTAATTTCAAGTTGATTTAGTGCTGCAAATTTTGATTAGTTTCCCAGAGTTCAAAACACTCTTCTAGTCCTGGTTGTGTAAAGATAAAAAGGGAAGGATTCTAACAAGATGACTGATTGTGTAAGCCTAATTCTCATTACTTCAAAATATCAAGATATGTGTCAAAGTAAAAGAAAAAAAATCAACCAAAAAAAAAAAGAATTTTAACATAATCCATATAAGAAAAATACTCCAGATAATCCAGTAGCAAACAAATGAATACTCACCTGCGCGCGGGCGCGCACACACACACACACACACACACACACACACTCACACACACACACATTTTCATCATTTTATGAGGAAAGCATTTGAGGGAAAATAATATGAAAGAAAAACTCTAGAAAATGGAGTAGTACCGAAAGTACTGAAATAACACCAATTGAATACCAAGCAGTGAGATTGTCATAATTACAGGAAGTCTATGCATTTGAGAAACAATGAAATAGATTAAATAGACAAATGAAGTTAGAATTTTTAAGGACTTCAGAAAAAGTATCCATGTTTGGAACCAAAGGTAGATAATTAACACTGGATTTGGCAAAAGTGGACCTGAATTAAATCCTGGTTTTTTCATTTACCTTGTTAAATCCTTCCCACCTACCTGCTATTTGAATTTTAATGGATCATGTAGCTTCTAGGTTTCAATTTCCATTTTTCTAAGTAACATTGGATTAGATGACTTCTTTGAATCTTTCTAATTCTGCATCCACAAAACTATGATCATATGAACTTTAATAAAAGCAGGGGGCTCTCTGAAAAACAGAATAATGGCTGAAACATAAGTATTGTCAGGGTTATAACAAGTAGTATTAGAGAAATATCAAATGACAAACTTAGTGGAAGGATACAAGATTTTATATAGAAAAAGCAATTGAACTTGAAGACAAGGTATGATGTGAAAATCTGATAATTTTTGACTCCCAGAAACATATGATGAAACAAATTCCTGAGATATTTGAAACACAGTCTAAAATTCAGATCAATTGTATAAGCAGTATGATAATATAGAGGGATGTCAAGTTACACTACTTAGAAATATAGTCACCAATGTTTCAACATTGAATTGAGAATGTTGTAAATAGACAAGAGGCCCTTTACTTAACAAAGTAAAACTATCTGGTAGATCACAGAGTATTATTTGTTTATCATAGGAAATGAAAGAAAAAGTTGGGATGTGATATTCTGAAAAACAAAAGGTATATTTTCAGTAGGAGAAAAAAGTGAACATATCATTTTGTAGATTAATAAATAAAAAATTCCCAAAAGCAAACAAGTCAATATAAAGCCCCTTTCAAAAACACCTATCTGGTAAATCACTGTTTATATACTGTAGGGAAAACTATCGTATCTTTTAAACATCTCACCTTGTATAAAGGTCAGTGAGAGTATTTAGGAGTGATATCCAGTAAGCCATATGAAGAAAAAATTAACCTTGAGCAGAGAAAGAGTTAAAACAAAGAAGAATCAAATTTGGAGTGGAGGTTCATTCTAACACACCGAAAGATAGAGAGGGAGATGGAGGAGGAAAGAGGGAGACATTTCAGGACCAAAATGTTGTGTTCTAAAATTATATCATGTCTGAGGGTCACTGTGTACAAAGAAAGAATATTTGAATATGAAACACATGGAGAATTATAACGGAAAGCAATGTAAATTGGGGAGAATGAAAAAGTCAACATAATCACAGGGCTTGAATGCTTAGCAAGAGACCCTGTAGATAACTTAGTCTAATTCCTGCATTTTGAGTTTGAGAAGAGTGAACCTCTGGTCTTACTCAGGTTTCTCAGGACAATTCTGAATGTAGGACAGGGGCCTCTCAATGTTTATCCATTTCTTTCACTATCCTAAGCTATATCGCTTTTTATAAAGATTTCTTGGAATGAGACTCTATGTATAAAGTTATTTCAAAGAAAGTGATAAGTAGAGGTAGAATTGTCAAGTTAGAATCTGGAAGCATGCTCTTATCTGGGTTGAGAAAAAAGAGAGAAATTGTTACTGTTATTAGAATGACTGGTCTTCTATGAACATTGAGAGAAAAAAAGGAAAAGTATGGTAGTGAAGGCAAAACAAGTGGAGTTCAATTCTAAGATTTCCTAGAGAAGTGATCAAATGGAGATGCAGAAGAGGAAGAACTGAATTAATATTTTAGAAAATGGATTTCATAGATACAATGCATTTAAAGAAAGGAATAGTGTATGAGGGTGTGATAAGCAAATGTGCTGAATAGTCTGAGAGTGATAAGCTAAGAAAAGAAGTATTTGAGGGAGAGGGAAAGGAATTTTGAAAACATTATCATTTTCATTGTAATAACTCAGTCTTCTTCTAATCACCTACTATTTTTCCCCAAAGACTAAGGTTTTCCTTTATTTCTATAAACAGTTTGTATTTGTATTTATGTAGTTCTTATATATATCTTAGGAGGCAACTCTCAAGTATTTTATATTTCCTTTAGTTATTTTCAATGGATTTTCTTTATCTTTCCCTACTGGGTTTGATTGGTTTTATATAGAAATTTATTATCTTTTTAATCCTGCAATTTTGCTGAAATTATACATTGCTTAAATTAATTTTAATGAGCTATTTAAGTTTTTTAAGTATACCATCATATCATCTGCAAAAAAGTGATAATTTTGTTTATTCATTATCTATGGATATTCCTCACTTTCTTCTTCATGTCTTAATGTTATAGCCAGCATTTCTAGTACTATATAAAACTGAAGCAGTTACAATCAACACTGTTGTTTCACCACCTGAATTTATTGGGAAGGATACTAATTTATGTCAATTACATGAAATGGTAACTTCATTTCAGATACATACTATTTATCATTTTAGGAAAAGGTTAGTTTTTTACTAGGTTCTCTAGTATTTTTCATCTACATGGGTATTGTGCTTTGTCACAAGCTTTTTCTGCTGATGTAGAATATTTTCTTCGTCACTTAAGCACACAATTTTGTTTATTCAACTATTATTATGATTAATTAAATTTACAGTTTTCCCAATATTAAGTCAAACCTGCTTCACTTCATAAATCTAATCTGATCATCATGTGTATTCTTTGTCTTTTGTTGTTTTATCGTTTATGTTAATATCTTATTTAAAATCTTTTTTCATTAAGAGATATTGTTTTATAGTTTTCTTTTCTGTTTTGACTCTCACATTTTTATTACAAGATTTTATCTATGTCACAGAAAGAATTTTTCAAGAAGCTTTCTTTTGTAATTTTTGCATTAATGTAATTTTGCAATTAACGCTTCTTTGAGTATTTGATAGAACTCAATTTCTAATTCATCCCATCCTTAAGTTTTTTTTCCTTTTTTCCTTTGAAGTTCATTTATAATTGATTCAATTCCTTCCTCTGAAATTATACAGTTTAAACTATTTATTGTTCTGCTCAGTTCAGTCTTCTCATTTTTTGTAAATCTTGATTTAATTTAATAATTGTTTTTATTGTCTTAGAGTGTTGAGCAAATTTTAAAATAATATACTTTATTTTTACTTTATTCATTTTAGTTTTTCCTGTTTACTTTTCATATCAGCAATTTGGTTTTCTTCTTCATTCTTTTTAATCAAGTTAGTTAACGGTTGATTTGATCTTTTAGGAGTTTAATTTGTTTTCTAATGTATCTGGTGTCCCAAAGTTAATTGATATGGATCTCTTTTCTTATTGGGGGATATCCTCTACGTCTATAATGGGCAGGCATACTGAGCAAACAAGGGAGAGAAGAGGGGTCATATCTTTGAAATCTTGAATATCTTTGGAACTTGGAATATCTTTGTGGTCTTTTGGACCACAGAATCAAAAGGAAAAGTGTGATGGATTGTAACCTCTCTTTCACACCATTGGGAGGAAAAGATTCTGGGAAGAAGCTGATATGACAGGAGCTGGAAATTTGTATCATATCAGAGATTTTTCTCATTGGTGAGATCTGGGACTTTCTTGGTTGAGTTGAATACTTCCAGTCACAATTAGGATTACCTCCACCCTCATACACACACACACACACACACGCAGACACATACACAATCACATACACGTGTGTGTGTGTGTGAGTGTGTGTGTATACACATATATCTATTCTCTCTCCATATACCCACTTAATATTCTCATATGTATTCTTTCCATGGTTTTTACTTTACTATGGATTTGAATAAGTAAGTAGTTTTTTATTTGCTACATATGTTCTTTGTGGAAATTGTACTTTGTGGGAAGAGATTCAAGCTTTGTGCTTCCATTTTCCCATTACAGAAATGTAATTGACAATATTTCAAACCAAAAACTTACTTCCTTAGAAAGAGAGTATTTAAGTGACTATATATATGTATATATGTATACATATATGTGTGTATTTGCATGTAGGGGCATATATGTGTGAAAATGTGTGTATATGTACACATATCTATTCCCTCTCCATATGCCCACATAATATTCTTATATGTATTCTTTCCCTCTTTTCTACTTTACTATGAACTTTAATAAGTAACTAGGTTTTATTTGTTATATATGTTCTTTGTGGAAATATTACTTTTTGGGAAGAGATTCAAGCCTTGGATATAAAATTTAGGGCTTCCCTTTCTCCATTACAGAACTGTAATCAGGAGTTT